>JZKD02S0111264.1:458198-507563 GCA_000966675.3 Picea glauca
AATCTTTGTTACCTGTCATGTGATTGCTGCATCCACTGTCCAACAACCAGAGATCTTTAGGTTGTTCTTCAGTCTTGTGGCATGAGAGAAACATACCTCCTGAGGTTTCTCTCGTGTGATTTGACACATGTGCTCTGCCTGAGAGTTGATCTGCTTGCTTCTTCCTGCATTCAGATTCATAGTGCCCATACTTTTTGCAGTAATAGCATTGTATGCTTGTTTTTTCATTTGATCTTCTCCCTATGCCTCTTTGAGGCTGGAAATTCTGATGTTGATTTTGTTGTTGATGTCTTTGACCTTGGAAATTTTGATTCGGATATTGTTGTCTGTTACCTCCACTAGAGTGAGGGTTACTTTGATTGCTCCCTCTTCCTTAGTGACCTTTGCTTCTTCCTCTGCCTCTCCCTCTCCTGAAGGAGAATTGAGTTTTGAAAGCATTGGAGATTGACTCATCGATGAGATGCAGTCTGGTCTCATGTGTCACCAGAGAACCAATTAATTCATCTGTTGAAAAACTTGACAGATCCTTGGATTCAAGGATTGCTGTTACAACCATTTCGATTTTTTTTGGTAAACTTCTGAGGATTTTCTCAACAATTCGTTGATTAGTGATGGTTTCACCAGTCAATCTGATCTGGTTCACGATTCCCATGACTCTGGTCATGAACTGATCCACATTTTCGGACTCTGTCATTCTTAAAGTCTCGAATTATGTCCTCAAGGTTTGCAGTTTGACTGTTTTGACCCTGTCATTGCCTTGGTAGGCTGATTTAAGGATATCCCAGGCTTGTTTGGAAGTACCAACGCTTGTGATTTTGAGAAAATCGAGTCATCCACAGAATTTTGAATCCAAAATTTAGCTTTATTTTCTCTGTTTCTCTGTGTTGCTTGAGCAATTTTCTGCTGATTAGTCATGGCAGACAGGTATGCTGGATCTGGTTCCACATATCCATGATCCATTGGATCCCAACACTCTTGTGCTTGCAAGAAGGATCTCATCCGAAGAGACCAGAACTCATAATTCTTTCCAAGAAGAATCAGACCCTGAGTTGGTACTAAATTGCTAGACGTCTCCATGTTTAAAAAAAAAAAAAAAAAAAAGTAAATAAAACAAAAAAAAATTCGTATCTACCTGTCTCCCGCGCGTAAAACCAGGTCTGTTGCTTTCTTGCAGTGATTTTGGAACTCCGTTAGACGAGACCTTTGAACTCTCCAACTTCCGATTGCCGAAATGCCGAAGAGAGTTTATCGGCCTTGAATTGGCCCTTAGTCTCCGATCAATGTGACCACATGCCTAAAGGTTAAAGCACTACGGGCTTTTCCGGTTCTTTGTCTTTCAATTTTTCGAAATGTGAAATATGCTGGAAAGGCCTTTCTGGAAAGCCTTTTCGGGATTTCGCGTTTCGGGACTTCGCGATGCGAAGTGGCCCGGTCCTCTGTCTGCAGGATCCCTGATATGCCGAAACACCGATCAACGGTCCAGATCTTCCTGTGATCTGACGGTCCAGATCCTTTCGGGATTTCGGGATTCTGGGTTTCGCGACTTCGCGAACCCTGTTAGCGAGCTCTTCTGACTCCTTGATTCCTCGATCTTCGATTTACCGAAATGCCGATGGCCCTTTCCTTTCGGGACTTTCCCCGAAGGTCTAGATTGTTGCCACGTGTCCCCTTAAGATGGACGGTCCTCGTCGTTTCGTGATTTCGCGACTTGCGACCCCAAGTCCTCTGTCTACTTGAAACCTCGGTAGCCGAGATGTCGATGGTTTCCTCGATCTCCGCCACGTGTCCGAACTGAATGGACTACTGTGATATTTTCGAGATTTCGAGACTTTCGTCGTGGAGTGTCCCGACCTTTCGTCAACAAGACCTCCGATATCCCGAACTCCGAAATGCCGAAATGATGGCACTTGGATCTGCTGCCACTTGTCCTCTGAGATGGACGACTCACAATCCTCTCAGGATTTCGCGATTTGTGATGTCGGAATTTCGCGTATTGGGGTTTTGGAGAGCAGTCTCCTTCGCTCGTCCAACTCCCGATCCCCGATTTTGCGATCAGATCAGATCAACGACTCATGATCTATCTCGATCCAACGGTCCAGAATAACTCGTGATTTCGCAATTCGCGAATTCTCACGGCAGTCTTCTGACCTTTACACCTTGCGAGTCAGCGAAATGCCGAGATCTCGCCACGTGTCTCTTGATGAACGATCCAGATGATTTCGTGACTTCGCAAGTCGAATTTCTCTTTTGCGCTCCAGAGGACTAAACCTCGTGCACTTTCTCGCTGATCCAACGACTGTCGGTCCTCTGTGCAAGATCTAACGACTGAAATTCTTTCGCCTTTTCCGCACTCTCCTCGTTCGTTATGAACTGGATTTCTGCCTCGGATCTGTTCGTAGGACAARTCTTACGGCCGCGATGGTTGTTCTTTGAACCTGAGACGCGTTCTTTACTTCCTTTGCAAGGATTTTCTTCTGCGGAAGAAAAAWTCGTGAATCTTTCAAAGATTTGAAAGAATTTCACGAGTTCTTTGTTCTCTGCTGCAATCTTTGACAGATTTGAGCGATTTTCAAGATGCTTTAAACGCTTCTTCTTTCTGCAACTATCTTTCACGAATTTGACCAAATGCTTTGAATTCTTCAAGAGTTCCCGCCTCTTACAACTCTTCTTCGTGAATCTTTGATGATTCTTGAAAAATTGTACAAGAATCTTTACTGTTTCTTCCTTCTCAGTCTCCGCTTCCTTCTCAGGTTTCTGCTCCTTGAAACTTTCGAGCGTAGTACGCTCTGTGACCTTGCGTGAGCTTCTTACGCTGATCTTTTGAGCGTATGACAGTCTGCTTCCTCGTGGAAGTTTCCTGCGAGGATCTTTCAAGAGTATGACGGACAACTCTCCAAACCTTGTGAAAATCCTGTGTCGAATGCTCTCAAGATTCGTGAAGCTCTGTGCTATTTGAGGATCGTGTTGCTCTCCAGCCTGTGTGAAGAGGCTTACTACTGTAGCTCTGATACCATGATAAATTGTGAAGCAAGAAATGCAGAGAGAAAGAATAGGACATAAAACAATATATTAGAATATAAGAAAAAGAGTACAAAACGAGTACATGAAGAAGTTAATGAAGAAGTCAGTATGCAAAGGGAAATAGCTAAGCTAAATAGGCTCAAGCAAATCAAGAATAGAAACTACAGCTGGCCAGGACAGCTGGCAGTGTACAGTCAGCCTGTTGAGGTTACATTATATTTAACACAAACGAGAAACAAAAGATAAACCTAGATGGCCTCTTATCAACAAAGAATGCAAATACCCAAACCTGTCTGTTGTTCCTGAGTCTGTACTTAAGGCTTAAAAGTACAGTGTCAAGGCATCCGAAAGTATGTTAAAGATTGATAAAAGGATTTCGCTAACCTTCGGTATAGGAAACTAATGAGGATTTCTACGTTCTCATTGTCTAGCTTCCAACTGTTCCTGAGTAGTAATATCTTGTTCAATGGATGCCCATGAACATTCAAGTTCTTTCTGGGTATTAGCAGTTTTAAGGATTATGTCGAAAAGATTTAAAGCAATATGTGTTTGATTAGATAGTCCGGGTTCAATATTAGGTTGAGTTGCAGTAGGGACAGTCATTGAGGAATAGTACCAGTAGGAAATGATTTAAAGAGAGATTTCAAAGCTGTTTCAATTTGGTCGAAATAAAGAGAAATTTTGCTTAAGAACAAATTAGGAATGCAAATTTGAAGGCTCTTTCCCGTAATTGTGTTATTTTTAATAAAAAGATGTGGGGTGAGAGAAAAACATTTAGCTGTAGATAAAGCAAGGTTCCTGTTAAAGAAAAAACTCACACATAAACAAAAGAAGAAATTAGTATAGAAATAATTGACATAGTGTAAACAAATATATAATTATGTAAATGCAAATTGGTCTTACACCCGCTGATAGCTGGTGCAGATAAAAGACAATATCCAATTACAGAAAGATGAAATCCCTTCGCTATAGTAGTGGTTGTACTAAAGTATAGCGATACACATCAATTATGAAAAGTGAAATGAAATGAAACATGGAACATAAAGAAACAAACTTGTAACACAGTCGTGACGGAATCGAGAATCTTCAAATTATGCTTATATTAACTTCTCGGATGCAAAAAACTCTATTACAATCAATACCAAAAGGTCCAACCTTTTCTTCTTCTTTTTGTGGTCTATTTATACAAATTTGCAGGTTAGTTTAGAAACTCAACGGTTTCGTAAATTCAGTTACAAACGAGAGGAGCGAAATTACTCCATCTCTCCTACTCTATTTTCAAAAGGTGCCAGGTGCTTGTCTTTGTGTGGATTCGGTGCATATGTTACATTTGTTCACGAACTGGGATACAAGCTGCGAAGGTTCCGCTTGACAGCTGGCCTTGGCGAAATAGCATTCTCGGGCTAACTGTGGAAGCTTATCACCAATTTGTGCATCAATGATGTCAAGGGCACTGAGTTGTGCGCTAGGTTGAATTAAGTGTTTGTCAACTTGAGCCATGTCCACCCTGTCCGTCTTAGAGATATCCGCCGAATCTCTCTCATTCTTCTCCTTCAGATCGAGGGAAATATGATCTACATTCATTTGCATTAACGTTTCTGATTCACCTCCACTCTCCATCCCTAACAGTTCGCCATCTATAACATTGAAGGCTTCTTCTAATGAATTGGTTACTTTTTGGGCCTATTCTTTGCTTAAGTTAATATTATGTTCCCAATCCTTTAACATAATATTACCTCTAGTTTGTTCAGCGATGGTGAGTCCGGGAGAACCTGCTGAAAATCTGTTGTTAGTAGCTATCACCGCCTCTTGAAAGGCGATCCGAGCAACCTCTGCGTTCCTTTCTCTGACAGTCAGATTCTCGGAAATCCGATGCATCAACAGACAATTTTCTCGAATCACTCCCACTTTGTCTAGTAGACTCTGCTGTACAGAAGAGATCCTGCTCCGAATATCGATCGCTCGGGATTTAAACCCCTCGACGTCGATCATCTTTCTTTCAGTGACCTGTAACTTAGCTTGCAGCTCTGTGATCATATTCTTCTGCTGACCCGCCTGTATCCGACCATCTCGGATCACTGAATGCGTTTGTTCCAACTTGGTTTTGAGGACTTCTATTTCCTTTTTATCAGCCAGTCGGGCCAGTTCTATTTCCCCACTCGCCTGACTCTTAGCGCTTTCTGCGACCGAAACTACTCTGGCTTCGAGAGTCTTGATCAGACGATTCTTTCTTTTGAGCTGACTTTTTAACATCCCGACCGAGAATTGATTCGCCGACGCATACGCTCCTAGCGTTCCTGCGATCTCTGTGGCGAATTCCTCATTCTTTTTTTTCTTTCCATCGGTCATCACTTTGAACCTTTTAGCAGTCGATCCTTCGTCCTGGTAAACCTCCCTCTTCACAACTGCTTTTCTCTTTTTGTCAAAGAATAACTCATTTGGAGGAAGTTCTTCTGCTTTGATAGGCATTAGCTCCTCACCGAAAATCCATCCTTTTTCTATATTTCCTTGAGTTGACTGCAAGGGGATGATAGAAGTGATGGGTTCCCCGATCTGCTTTGCTGCCTTCCCTGGTGTGACGACTGAGTCCTGCTTCTTCGGAGGATCAGGGGTCTTCGTCTCAGTCTCTGGATTCTGGGTTTCTGGTGGGTCTATGTTTTTTACCTCCACCTCTGAACTATGTTCCTTGGGTGGGTCCGTAGTCTCTTCTTCTGCTTCATAATTCTTCCCATGCTTCCCTTCCTGGTGTTTTCCGGGGTTAGAAATTTGATCCTCAGAACCTTCAACACCCTTCTTTTTATCCTCGGAAATACCCAAACCTCCCAACACAGTGGGAAGGCTTCTTCGTCTATGTTCTTGGAATTTTAATACGGATGCCATGTCTTCGGGTGCTAAGGATCGGATCCTGACTAGCACTTCCCCATAAGATCTCGCCTCTCGGAAAATGTCATCCGAGGGTGAACACTCGTGTTCAAACTTCTTCAGCCCACAATTTGCCAAATGGTTGCTTACAATTTTCTGAGGATCATGTTTTTTATATTCAATGGAGACCAAACTCAGGTCTTCCAGGGTTGCAGCCTCGGCTTTAGCATGCCCGAAATCCAATAAAGAATAAGAATTTAGCCGAACAGGGAAAAACGACCATACCTTCTTCAAAGATGCTTTGAGCTCTTTACTCACCCCACCAATCACTGTTTTTCGGGCAATCTCGCGACAGGCCAGCTTGTCGGGGATGAACAGTGGTAGCGCGAGCGGGGACACAATAGCTCCGAACACTTTGAAATAGGAAAACTCTGCTTCCACGTACTAGTCCACTATACCACTCAGATTTGCAGCAATGCTATCCGAGATACGAGGTGGCGAACGACCATAAATGGCGATGTGCAAGGGCACCATCACCCAGTTGAAAATTTCGTAAATAAATTTGTTTGCTTTATTTTCCCACAATTTGTCATGATACTCATGTACAGGTTTTTCTAAGGCTGGATTCCAAGCCCAGTTCATCAAAGGGAAAGGTGTCATGGAACATATTGCGTCCATAATATACGCAGGCATGAAAAAAGAGGATGGTCTTCCACTTTCTTTCTGCTCTCGGTATTCTGTGACCCGGTTGAACAAACTGTCCGAGAGTATCTTTGCCCAATTAAATGAGCAACCTTCTGCTACCCGAAATATGAGAGGTACCCACGCAATGTAGAAATGCGATGTATCCTCCTTTCCAAACAATCGTCATGTCATCATCGCCACATACATATACTGTGGCTCCAACGAAGCGATTGAATAAATACCCTGGTCATTTGCTCTGAATTTCGCGGAGCGCGAAACCCAATCTTTTATCAAACCGGGCATGGTTTTGTTATATTCAGTGCATTCCTTCTTTTTGAATCCCTCCAGGAATTCAACATCATATGTGTATTTAGATGTTGCTGGGAGCTTATACATGGTTTGGATATGCTCTGGTCTAAAAGTCCCGACCGTGGTCCGTTGGTCGTTTATGATAGTTCTGGTGGGTAGGTCTATGTGATCCAACGCCCATCGGATCATGTCATAATATGGGAGCAACCGTGGTCTGGTTGCAACTCGGTGCATTCCAGACTGAACAACTATCTTGTATTTAGTGTTCAGGTCGTCCTTTTTGTTATCATTGTCGTCGGAGTCTGAATAATTCACCAACTCAGATTGCAAAATATCTAAAACAAACGACCAGCTAGGGACTGAGCCGCCACTCCGGGGCGAAGTGTCAGAGACATTATCTGGGCTTTGCCCTGCAACCTCGATATTCGCTTTCGCTGCTTTCCTTGGAGCCATGGCTGAAACTTGTGTTTTCGCTCTTCTGTGATAGACCTGTGTATACATGCAGAAATTAGTTCACTCAGAGAAAGGTGAGCTCTGTGCACTTATGAAATATGTTTAAAATAAAATGAAACTTCTGTATATATTTGAAAATTCTGTACTCTTCGACATAGGTCTGTCAAATCGAAATTAGAAACAAATTTATTGTATAAAATCCGATCTCATTATTCGTAGATTCATTCTAGTCTTCCATTAATGTCATCAATGTTTGGCGCTCTGATGGTCATTCAGAGTATGGAGAGTAAAAAACTACCTTGGGAAATGTGCAAACCTCGATGCACGAGACATATTTCTCATTATTTTAAATTTTCAAATTTCAGCAACGTAAATAATTTTCTCGCCGTTCGCAGCATCGTGAATTTCCTTTTTACATTTTGACTCTTCAACTCGCGAGACTGCGAGTGCCGATTTTAGCTTAATTAACAGTAATCGTGATTTGGAGCATCTTTAATTATATAATTAATTTATTTTCCATATCGCGACTCGGAACTTCGAAGACAGATTTTTGGGAGAATGGTATGCCGAGTCGCGATACCGCGATGTGGCGATAATTAAGGCTCAAATTATGGGAAGAAAATCTTAGATTAGACTACTAATTAATCTTGCTATAATCATGTCGCAACCTCGTGAGTCAGGGTTTTAGGCGCCTTAACTTTATGAAAGAAAGTGCCGAGTGGCGAAGCGCCGAGAACCAAATTCAACCATGGTTAGTTTTTTGACCTTTAATCCTTGACCAAGGTTATCACAAAAATTATCGCGTTCTCGACTCTCGGGGCTGTAGGAACAGAAACTTGGGTTTGATGAATGCCGAGGCGCGAAACCCCGACGAAGTCTAATCATGGGTTAAAAGTTTTACCCTAGTTAATGTCTCGGGAGGAAATTGAAAACGACTTCGCCGTTTCGTGACTCGTGACGTGTGAACTCAAGGTTTAAAGTATCCGACTTGCGATATCCCGAAATAAAACAAAAGAGCGAACATACTTGCGAAAATGGATCTGTTTTGACAGTAGAAAAAACATTTCTGTTCAGGCGACAAGATTTCAGAGTTTTAAGATCTCGGAAGGAAAAAGAAAATCAACTTTAGATTTCAAGTTTCAAAAATTGAAAATTTTGCAAGGTAAAAACAAGGGCGGCTCCAACACTGTCCATGGAAGGAAACATGGAATAGAGCATCAAGAAAATATTTGTCTAGCAGATGTTAGATCATGCTCAGAGTGCTGAGACTCCATGATCCCCAGCAGGGCTACTGGAGCATTCACAAATTTCTTTGATAATCCATCTACAGTGACATTCGATTCACGATAGATGTGATAACAAGAAAAGTTCACCGTTCTTCTCAACAATTCAACCCTTCTGACACGATGATCCAAAGACAAATTTAAATGCCTGCTCTGATCCGAAATCCAGTTAATCACCAGCTGAGAATCCCCAAAGATCTGAATATCCCGAACACCTCTTTCCATTGCTATCTCTACCAACAGTCTGATTATATACTTATTCATTATCAGTTCTTAATTACTAATCTTCTAATAGTTATTTCCTTCTCTCATTTTCCATATTTATTGTATTTATACTAGTTAAAATCTTAATAATTCATGACTTACACATTAGTTTCTTAATAGTATTAATATCCCCCTTTAAGTTTTTATTTTCAGAATCCTATTCATTGCAATTCCAATTAATATATATCACAACTAAGTGAATACTTGCTAGCATCCAAGAGGGAATATTGGTTCATGGATTAACTTACTTGTAGAGAATTTAATAGATTGGTGACAAGAGTAAGAGCTCCACTGAGGTCGCCTATTTAACAGATTGGCTTTTTCCTCTGAGGTAAGTATGGATCACATGTATTAGAGTTTGAGCCAATGTACTAAAGGTTGCTCGCTTCAATTCGCTTGCTCTGTTCATGCAAGTGCTTTATCTCCCAATCAAACTCCTTTATGCACTGTTTGTGTTTCTTGGCTCGACAAGTGAGAGTGGCGACTCCGTTCTTGAGGGATATCCTCTTTCTTGTCAACTACCTACTGGCGATGCATTTGATGACAACTAAATCTCAAGTCCTCCATTTGGGCTCAAGAGTTGTCGAGATTCTCATAGAGCCCAAGTCGAGACACTTTCTATGGCACATCCTATATAATTTAGTTTGCAGGGAAAAGTCTAGAGTTCTTTATGCTTTGCCAAATTCTTGTGAATATTAGAAAAGAAAATCGAAGAAGGTGATTTTGCATGAGAACAAATTACCTTGAATTGCTATTTATAGTGATGGATAGTTCTCTTAGTGTGAGAAGTGTTAGATAAATGCGCTCAGGGGAAGTTTCATGGCTCACTGCTACTCTTCCTTGTTCCCTTCAAGGGAATCGGTCTCTTCCTTTGACATAAGTATGGAACTATCACATGTATTGGACTCCGAGCCAATGTCTTAAAGATTGCTCTCTTGAATTCGCTTGCTTTGTTCACACAAGTGCTTTATCTCTTTGTTCAAGCAAGAGGGTAATTCGCATGAGAACAAATTACCTTGAGTTGTTATTTATAATAATGGATGATCAAACACTCGACATTTAAGTCTATTGCCTCTTTCACTGATTCATTTGCTCGTTCATTTAGAATGTGGCTTAAGTGAGTGAATTGCACATGCCCAAAATGCTTGTTGAGATGGGTGAGAAGGGAAATCATCCAGCTAATTGCCATTGATTCAACTCGGAAATCATCATTCATGACACTGATTAGGATGGCAGTCTCATATGCATGGGGTAGTTGCTACCAAAGTCCTTGGCAAACTGCATTTTTTTTAGAATTGTACATGCCTCGACGTAGTTAGTAGAGGAAATATCTAATCTACATTAGAAGTATTGGTGGGAAACACAATTCGTGGTTGATGTATTGTTCCTTGTGTATCTTTCAAGGAGGACGTGCATCTCGTTCTTGACCAGCTTGATTGTGATACTTCAATACTGAAAGTATCTCGAAATTTCCGTTGCACTGCTTCATGTGAAGAACTTGTATATGCGAGTGCATAGACTTCTTCCATAGTTATAACACGTCTAATGTTTGATGTATAGAGCTCGTGGAGCTTGTCTTGCAAATCTTTTCTGGACTCATCTAAATCAATGTCAACATTGAAAAGCCTAGTGTAAATAATCACTTCATTCAATTGAGAATCAACATCATTTGCAACTTCGTTCTACTCTTGGTCATTGGAGGAATAAATATTATAAACTCACGTTGAACGAGTCCACTCATCGATTGATTGAAGTGCGAAGCTTTGGGTAACCTTGATTTTAACGCTCTTCTTTTCTAGATCGACGACCCTTCTCTAGTAGCCAAGTTTGTTGTAACAAAAATCTTCCAAATACCGTATCTGCTCAACGTGCTTGCTCTTGAATGGTCCAACGTCAATGCCAACATGCGACAGTACACATTGAAGCATTCTTAGTTTCTAATCTCCTATGTACAACTACTTACGATCTTCACAAACTCAACTTGTGAGTATCGGTGCGAATCTTTGTGGATATAACTTTTGTTTGTGCCCCATAATCTGCCAATGCATCATCAAATGCGATACTATTATACTTAAAATGAATTTTGCGTCCATCTTCACTATACGTCGAAGTGCAAATGCGACAGGTTTAGTCTATAATGGTTCCTTGCCCAACTCATATAAGGATGTCAAAAGCTAAATAATCTTCTGTAATGCGGGTCTGTCATGTCTGATGGATGACATTGAATGTGCTAACTACTTAGAATGGGTTCCGAAAGTCATGCATTGCCCTTTTGTGTTTTCTTCTCTCGTCGATTCCACCTACTTGAATAACATTCTATGCCGCCGCTGGGCTCTTTGACTCGATGTCAAACTTTCCTAGCTTCATTTTCCCGTTTCTCTGAATGATGAGGTTTGCATGACTTTCTCGTGAAAAATTATAATAAATCTGACCATCATCCAAAATTTGTAGATGCTTGCCTCTATCTTCAAGTTGTTCTACGATTTGTGTTCTGTGAACACTGACCATGCCCATAGCCCTCAGGGTTTGCTTTTGTATGGACTCATGCATTTTCAGAAGTCAGTCCGTGGCTACTTGTTCACTCTGGTTTTAGCGCCCACATCGAAATCATGATTTAGCTTTGGTGAGCGGGATTATTTCAGTGGGATGGATAAAATAATTATTTCAGTGCGATAGATAAGAAAGTATCAGTATCATAATTCATTGTTATACTATGCATTCAAAACTACAATTTAAATAATGAAAAATTATTTTTGCATGGAAAAATTCATTTACAATTAGATTTAGATTGCTATTGACAAATTTAAATGATAATTAAAAAAAATTATTAATTTAAATGATAATTAATTTTTTTTATTAATAATTAAATTGTTACTTCTACAAAATTTAAGTGATCAAATCAAAGTTAAATTCCATAGTGGAGGACGAAACCACTCATAATTCTATGCAAAGTAACAATAAATAAATGGTGAAGATGGTGGAGGACGAAACCACTCATAATTCTATGCAAAGTAACAATAAATAAATGGTGAAGATGTTAATGATGCTCTACCTTAACTATGTAATATAAGATTTCAAATTTTTTTGTGGTTATGGTACATTGTTATGACATAGAATATTATGTCTTCGTGATTATGGTACATGGTTATGGCATAGAATATTATGTCTATGTTCGTATAATTGAAGAGTAGTAGTTATTAGGTTATATAAGTTTTGAGAATGGATATGATGGATGAATATGTTAGGTTATGAATGTAACAGAGGAAATAACTTTGTGTGAGTGATTTTCCTTTGAATGTCATGACATCAAGGGATAATGTTAATACCTTATGTTATATTATTTGCTTGTACAAATGGTCGTGTGTGTTTTTTAAGATTCAATCAATGTTGATTTATTTATAATGATAATAAATGTGATACTAATAATGGTACATAAATATTATTTTCTTTTTTTCTCACATAATTATAGTTTGGAAGACTTTCTTTAGGATATGAGTGATTTGGCTTATATTGAGAATAGATTGAAGATAGCAATAACATGAGAAATAACATAGAGATATTTCAAAGAGCATAATAATACCTTGAAACATGAACTCTATTAATGAATGAAACAATGGAAATGCCACAATATGCAAAGAAATACAAACTAATACAAATTGGTTAGAATGGTGGTAGCTTATTTTTGACAAGAGATGTGTCACCTATGTTCATTAACAAAAAAACCTATTACAAGAAGCTAAAATTGGCTTTTAACATAAATTTTAAAATTCGAAAAAATTATAAGATCTAAACTCAACCCTAGAGATGAGGTGACAAAAAGAATGTGGGCTCAAGGGCTTTAGTTGATACGTCAAATTTTCGGGGTTGTAACTTTCACATACAAACTTTGTTTGAGGTGTTGCTTGGATTATTATAAAGATTATTCCTAGCTCCATGTGTTTGGTGGGGTAAAAACACATGGGAAGTGCTCCAAAATGTGTTAGAAGTTTAGGACTTGCAAAATTGTTGTGGAATTGACAAGGTGTAGGATTTTTTTTGAGTCAGTGGTAGATTTGGGTGGCCACTTGTATCCACTTGGATTAGTGGACCCCCTTTAGAAAACAATGGTCTCATTTGCATTAAGTTCCTCCATCAGATGGTGAAACTTTTGCTGAATTTGGTTCTTCGTGAACCACTTGCTCTAGTGAAGAAGCTTGTTAGCTTTTGTGCTACTTCAAAAGTGTTTACACTATGCTAGGGGTGCCTTCATGTGAAGTGGATTGCATGGTGAAACCCTAGGCCCCTAGTTGTATCTTAGATCTTTTGGTTGATGATATTAGAAGAGATTTTTGTAGGTGGTTGCTTGCCTTGGACTTGGTGCTAGATGTGGCAGAGTCTTTGATGAGATGGTTGTTTTATGTGGCATTAATATCTTCGACATCACACATGTGTTGAGGAGGATGGTTGTTTGCATGGGTGTTGGATTTACCTTGAAGGAGGAGCACTTTGCACTAAGAGGTAGGGAACTTAGCTTTAGGAGCATTGTGACTACTTGGCATGCCTTAGGACGATGGTCTCTTGATGATGCTTTGGTTGAGGGTGCATTGCTTGAGGTTGTATTTGGACCTAAGACACATATGTTGAGGAGCACTGAGGTTGTATTTGGACCTAGGACACATATGTTGAGCATTGGAGCATTGGATGCTTGTCTTGGAGAGTGAGGAGCACTTGACACTTGGAGCCCATGCTTGGAGAGTGCACCAGTGGAAGAGATTTGTCTTGACATGTGTACACCTTGGAGAGAGAGAGCTTCACTTATTGTAACATCCCTGCTATAATCCCCACTTTAGTAATGTATAATGTAGATATGATATGTGGTCGTGGGCCAAGCGATGTAATATGTGAATTTGTATATCCAGATTTTATAAATAAAAATGTGATGCCAGTTGCAGATGGACATGGAAAGAGATATGGGGGTTGAGTTATCCACAAGAGAGGAGGGGTCTATGGGGTTTTATTCACGGATTTAAAATCCCAAACATTCTTCCTAATTTTAATGTTTTGAGTGAACCTTCTAATTATTCCCTTGGGTGTAGAAGAGCCCAATCATTGAATACACGTAACAGGCAGGTTGTCAGTCATGCAGAGTGAACTCCTTGTGTGAGTTTTTACTAGAGCAACAAGCTTGCTGCTGTCAGTGTTTCCCGGTAGCTAACATCCCTGGAGTCCCCAACATAGAGATTTCCGGCCAACTTGTATTAGAAGTCCTGATAGAAGAGTGGTACAACCCAAGGGACTACTTCCAGAGAAGGGGGTACATTCCTTGGGTCGGGCAGGTTGAGAGGAAGAGAGTTGGAGGAGTCGGGATAACTGTAGGAAAAATTAGCTACTTGTGATAATATTGAGTTGTGAGTGGGCTGTGGAGAGGTACTCTCTTTTGTGGATTCCTAGCCCCAACTTGGGGGTGACTTGTTGAGATTTGGAACAACAAGTCTATGGTTGGGTGGAACGTTTGTCCCTTGTAGTTGGTTGCACAATCATTATAAGAAGATAAGTGTTTTTATTTTTCATTTGAGTTATATTATGGGTTTATAATGTTGTGCATAAACTCTATGTTTGAAATGATTTATATGCTATTGTATGGGAATAAATTAGCTACAATCATGTTTTGAATAATTGTTGTTAAATGTATGTAAGTTTTTAACATGATGCATAGTAATTAAATTATTGGTATCAAAATTTTTATTATGGGTTTAGTAGTAGGGACGTTACAGATTGGTATTAGAGCTCAAGGTTCAACACCGAGCTTGTAAGGGCCAAGACCAATGCAAATTTGGTAGAAATTCGCTGTTGTAGATTTTTACTTGTGACGAATTTGGGGAAATATGTGGAAACAAAGTGAAATTCCCAAATATATGAATGACTCCGAGTTCAAGTTGCGATCAGAATTGTTGAAGAGATATTTAATGGCGTCAATCTACAAGTTGCAAAGTTAAATTTGGCTTGGGAGGTTGGTTTTTGCATTTTAATGGTGACTGAAGAGTTGGAAGATCAACGACCCATATAGTTTCAACATTAAAAATCGACAACAACGATTCATTTGCAGGATTGGGGAAGTTCGACAAAGTTTAGAGAGTTTCATAATCGATGACTGAGATCACCTTGATTTTCGAAGATCGATGGTCGAGACTCGTTGCAAGATTGAAAGAATATGCGAGGAAACACCTTGTTATCGCAAAAGTTGTAGATTGGGAAAAGTCAGACCCAATGACCAAAATGGAGACAAATAAGGGACATTATACCCAATTTCCCCTTGATATAGGCCCCACGCTTCAAGGGTGACTAAATCACTCTAGGGAGGCGATCTCGGTGACCCTAGGGGGATTGCGACAAAGAAAATGGAAGGAATAGAAGTATCCCCCTAAAGGTCAATGATGGAAGAGAAAAGTGGCTTTGATGACTAGTCTCCATATGGTTTAAGGTTGCCAAATCTTTGGGTACCTACAAAAGTGTTTGTATTTGCTCGAGACACAAGAAAAGCCACACTTGCATATAATATATTAGGTGGAAAAGCAAGCTAAGCTTGTTGTCCTTAATTTGCAACGATCAAACAATATTAGCGATCATCAATATAATGATAAAAAATGATACAGAAGGATATCGGTGGCCACCCACGTATTCCAACTGACTCAAAACAATTTTATGACAATTTAATATTTTTAGCAGTTTTTCGGTTACCAAACTTCTGGGGCCATTTTGAGGGCCGAAATGACGTTTTTTCATGATCACGAACCTCTATAATATCCAAAGGTTTTGATTGAGTTTCCAAAATGAATCTCCTTGTCGATACCTTTCCAACTAGCTATTGTGCACCCTAAACGAAGATCGTATGCAAAAGTTACGTCCCTGAGAAGTTGATCTACTAACTTACTCCAACGGGGCCCACATGAATTTTGGCGCTTCATCTCCTAGGGTTAGATTTTGGATGTCTAGGGTTTTGCAATTCATGTTTATTGTAAAAAGGCCTTCAAAGCCTCATTGTACTTATCTTCTTGAGAATGAGCGTAGACGTCACATCTCTTCTCAGAGATAAGTTGCCACCATTCTAGCAAGCTTGTTTCGGTATGCATTTTATAGTTTCAACATATTTGTTATTTAATAGAAGTCCATTTTTACTGTACCACTGTTGTTATTCACCGTGTCTTTGTGTTAATATTATAAATTTGTGTTTTCATTTCGTTCTGCTCATAAACCTGGAACAATGGTATCAGAGCAATCTGCTCCTTGTCATTTTTTTAGTGCATGTCCTCGACGAGGTCAGGGTATAGAGAGTCGTGTCTCGTGCTTGTTTCCCTTGAGGACAACTGCTCTCGCACGCCTAAGAAACCTTCCATGGCGAGCAAAAAGAAAGATGCCGAGACATGAGATCCTTTCAAAATGTTGCTTGAGGAAGCCCTCGAGCGACAAATGAACGAGATGATGGACAACTTTGCACAAATCCTTCGACCACTGTCGACAAGCGACGCATCTACCTCGAGCGGAGACACCACCCCCTTCAAGGTACAAATCAACTTTGATATTCCTATATTTGAAGGTTAGGTAGATGCAGATGCTGTAGACAAATGGTTGAATATGCTATAAGAGTATTTTTCTATCCATAACTTTTTGAATAGAGAAAATATTACTTTTGCGCTCCTCAAATCCGCTCCCCATGTCAAAGATTGGTGGGAGACATTCTGTGAACAAAATTCAGCGGAAAAACTCTCATTATTTACAGTCGCACTTACATGGGAATCCTTCAGGGATGCTATTAAGGAACAATACTACCTTGTTGGAAGTTATGATGACCTGTATACAAAATGGACCACATTGTAGCAGGAAAGGGACCAAGTAGTGCCATAGTTCACAAATATCTTCCATACCTTACACACCACTCTGGATATCAAAGATTCTGAGTGACATCTACTGCTCAAGTATCTTGGTGGTTTGTATAGATACATTCAGACAAAAATGGAGTTTTTGGACATTTCGTCCTTAAGCATGACCTATCGATATTTTTGATGTTTGTACAACATCGAGAAGACATTGTCTTAGATTAATAATTAATAATATAATTATTGATTATTAAATACTATATATAATAAGTAAATAATAATAATAAATAGTTATTGATTATCCAAGGGACGCATCCTTTCATGGATGGTCACCATATGTTCTCTATATACAGAACACTCATCATTGTAATAATATATCGATCATATCTCATATGAAGAAAAAGAACATGGTACCAAAGTGAGATTGGGCTTGACTCCTTCATAGGAGGGCCCAAGAAAATGAGAGTAGAGTAAAATGTTGGGAGTGTTAAATTTATGGGGTTGTTAAATCTCTATGTAAAACATATTTAGTTTTTACTCCTACATAAATTATAGAAAACATTCCATAAATTATGGTGGGTAATAATTTCTAGTAAAAATGTCTAATTACCTAAATATGAGGAATGAACTACATATTTACTTCTACTTATATTTATGCAAAGAATCACATGAATTATGGAAGAACAATTTAACAAATACTACGTGAATAGATTATAACCGAATTAATCTTTGGGTGGTTACAAGAGGTATTCTCCAACTATTTATAAGAAAATAAATTAATTTTTAAATTTAATTTTCAAAGAGACGTGTCTTTTTGGATCAATCTAATATTACTATAAAAAAACACTTGAAAGACAAAACGATAGACACAAATATTTTTTCTCTCTCACACATGGGAAGTGATCTAAGGAAGAGACCAAAGTTTCTAAGAAGTTGAAAATTTTCGAGTTACTTAGTGATGTTCTAGAGTTTACTAAAGTAATATCATATATCATTGGAAGTAATTACCACGTACGGAAAATTGTGCTTGTCTAATTTAACACTAGAAAGTAAACATGGTTAGTCGTATGACATCGAGTATATAATGAATGTCTGTTGGTATCCATATGACATCGAGTATATGATGGATGTGTGTTGGTCATAGTAGAAGATGTATCATTTGGAGGGTCACTGTATATAGTTGCGCACAAGATAAATTGATCTCCTATAGGAGATGATTTTTTTTGTTCTTGTTCCATGCATGTCACATGTAATAGCTCCGAGAATGAGCCATAATGACGGTCGTAGGAGGTAGACATGGAGGGAAAGACCTTCCAACATGATATCAAGGAGAGACATTGCCAGACATGATGCTAAGAGACATGAAGTCTTTAGGAGCAATGTACTTTCTAGGACGAGACCACAGCAAATAACAAAGACAGTTATAATGATCATGGATACAGCCCATTAAGATCGACTGTAGCACAACTATGGTGATAGATCCAAGTAGAGGAGGTTGTACTACACCCATAGGGAGAAAAGTTTGAGCTACCGCGAGAGAATGAGAGATACCTTTTGTGTTAGAGGGAGCAGAGACAGAGGAGGAGTCACCTCCAACTATAAAGAGAGTGTTGATGTTTGAGGAAACATCATGAGACATTTTCCTCGAAGGGTCTTCTGTGGACTAGTAGGGGGGGATGTAGACTTCATCATGACGTGCCTCAAATGGTGAGATGAAGGAACTGAGACATTGGTTTCATAAGGAAATCTCGATATGTCTTGTGAGACATTGGTTCCATGAGGGAACCTCGATATGTCTTAGACATTGGTTTCGTGAGGAAACCTCTATATGCCAAATATGGTCCAAGATGACATTACCTTTCAAAGGGAGACAATTAAACCTATTGATCAAATTTGTACCGTTGATCCTATAGCTCCAGTTAATGTTCCCAAAGATATTACAATAGGTCGGAAGAGATCTGCATGGGCTCGTTAGACTCTACATGAGGAAGAAGGACATGAAACTCCTCATGGTACCTTCCGAGTGAGCAAGAGACCTCAGAGGTATTCGTGCTATGCCACATCTATGAGCCACATCATTCATTTTGGACCTTCCTGTTATGAGGAGGCAACTAGTCATCCAGTATGGATAGATGTCATGATGGAGGAGTATCAGTCCATCACGAAGAATGGTGTGTGGGATATTGTTTCGAGACTTGAGGGGAAGTCTGTAGTGACTTCCAAATGGGATCTATAAGATCAAACACACAATTTACGAGAGCATCGAGAGGCACAAAATGAGATTTGTTGCTGAGGATTCTCTCAGGTGGAGGGAATAGATTATGAGGAGACATTTGCTCCTGTTTATCGATATACTTCTATCTAGATGATTATTTCCCATGTAACATCCATGGGTTGGAGAATACATCAGATGGATGTGAAGACAAAATTTCTCAATGGAGAGATTGAGGAAGAAGTATACATTGAGCAACCATATGGTTTTGTGATACATAAGGAGGAGTCTCATGTGTGTAGGTTGAAGTAGGCCCTGTATGGACTCAAGCATACACCTCGAGCTTGGTATGCGAGGATTGATGGACACTTGATGATTTTGGGTTTCATCAAAAGTGTTTTTGATCCCAGCCTATACTACAAGACTGTTAATGGCGAGTCCCTGATTTTGGTCCTCTACATTGATGATTTATTCCTCATCGGTACAAAGAGCCTTATTGCTGAATGCAAGTATGTGTTGGCCTTTGAGTTTGAGATGAAGGACCTTGGTATGATGCACTATTTCTTGGGACTATAGGTGTGGCAGAGAATTGATGAGATCTTCTTGAGTCATGGGAAGTACACAGTTGAGATATTGAAGAAGTTTGGAATGCTAAACTAGAAGCCTGTGGCTACACCAATGGTGACAGATCTAGAGAAACTAAGCGTGTCTTCTTTCGATTATGACAAAATTGATCCAACTCTGTATCGACAACTGATTGGATCATTGATGTATCTGGTTAACACCAGACCAAATATTTGTTATGCAGTGAGTACACTTAGACACTTTATGAGTTAGCGGAGACAAACACACTGGATTGTTACGAAGAATGCGTTGAAATACCTGCGAGGCACAGTTGGACATGGTCTGACATATACTTTCAGTATCGACATGAGATTGCAGGGATATAGTGACTCTGATTGGGTAGGGAGAACAATGGACAGGAAGAACACCTCTGGGTGTTTCTTCACTTTGGGATTTTCCATGGTTTCCTGGTGTAGCAGGAAACAAACTTTTGTGGCCTTGAGCACCACATAAGTATAGAACATTACATTGAGTGTGGCAGTCCACGAAACAATGTGGTTTCGCAAGATCCTTGTAGATTTATTTGGAAATGTGTTGGATTCCACTATTATTTCGAGACATGGTGCAGAGGAAGGAAGTACTGGAGCAATACCTTCCTACAGATGAGGAGGTTGCTGATGTTCTTACCAAACCAGGACGAATTTCGAGTACTTCTGTGACAGAATTGGCATGGCAAAAAATGCCTCCCTCGCTGAGAGAGAGTGTTGATGTTTGCAACTTCCTGAGACATTCTCCATATCGTACTCCTCTATGACTAAGTTGAGTTGATCTGTGAGGACACTTATTCGAGAAGGGATAAGTGGGGTTGGGATTATCCGAGAAGGGATAAGTGTGTTGATATGTGAGGAAACTTATCCGATAAAGGAATAGCCTGACGTTCCTTGTGGAGAGAACATGAGGACACACCCCATGTAGAGAGAACATGAGGACATGTCAAGGGAGTTGACCTTGATGTCAAACACTATGAGGAGTTGGCCCTAGTGTTTCTAGAGGGAGTAGCCTCTAGAAGTCCACATGGGAGTGCCATGTGTGACATACATTCTCCATATCTACTCCTCTGTGAACTGAGTTGAGTTGATTTGCGAGGACACTTGTTCGAGAAGGGACAAGTGGGTTTGGGATTTTATCCTAACGCCCATTGTGGAGAGAATATGAGGACATGTCAAATGAGTTTACCTTGATGTCACACACTATGGGGAGTTGACCCTAGTGTTTCTAGAGGGAGTAGCCTCCAAAATTCCACATGGGAGTGCCATGTGTGACATACCTTTTTCTACTACAATGGTTGTGTACCACTAGCAGAGACTGTGTGTCTCTGGACAATAGTTGTGTACCACTAGCAGTGACTGTGTGTCACTAGACAACAATTGTGTGCTACTAGAAGTGGTTGTGTACCACTAGATAATAGTTGTGTACTACTATGGAAAGATACCTCCTTAGCTAAGAGGGAGTGTTGATGTTTCAACATTGGGCAAAACTTCTCCTAGATTGGGCTGTAGACCAAGGGATATAGTATACATTTGTCATAAAGGTGCACTTGTGGTAAATGAGCCCATACATAGTCCTTCCTTGATCATGAAAAAGAATAATATGGACTCCAGGTGCTTGAAGTTCTTTCCATGTGTCCATTAGCATCAATATGACATTCACTCATATGCGTGTACCTGTGGTGAAATATCCTGGTGTGTCTTTGTCGTAGTCATGGTGATTTGACAAGGAATGATAAAGACTAAAGATGCTATATGCTATTACATGCGGACCCAGAGTGAGCCTGATCTTAGAGAGAATTAATTGGCTCAGAGGGAGAGCCACAGAAGGAGTTTCTCCTTGGTTCAGGTGGGAGAGAGACGTCTCCCAAGACTGACATACACGTGTCATGAGTCTAGGGTGAAGTTTGTATACTTCAGAGACAAGCTTGGAATGATGCAGAATGTCTCCCTCACTGAGAGGGAGTGTTGATGTTTGGACAACATTGGGAAGACATTCTCTTAGATTAATGATTAATAATATAATTATTGATTATTAAATACTATATATAATAAGTAAATGATAATAATAAATAGTTATTGATTATCCAATGGACACATCCTTTTATGGATGGTCACCATATGTTCTCTATATATGGAACACTCATCGTTGTAATAATATATCGATCATATATCATATGAAGAAAAACAATAGATATGCCATCAAAATCGAGTAGAAGCTTAAACAAAAGACGTGATAGTTTGGGTCTAGGAATCCCACACAACAGAAGTAGAGAAAGGGCAACCCCAACCCACATAACAAAGGACAGATAAAATATGGACAACCTCATAACAACCTGTCTAAGATGCAAGCAAATAAGGACAATGAAAATACAAAGAAAGATACCGGGAAGTGGTGTGACTTCCATAGGATCCCCTGACATAACACTACTGATTTCCACTCAAAGTAGTCATTGGTGGCAAAGGTGAAAGCCTAAGAATCTGATGCGGGTTCTGACTCTGAGTTAGAACCAAAAAGGGGAGATAGATCATTGATGCAAAAACTAGTGCCACTGTTGCTACCACAAAGATCCAACCCAGTGAGCCATTGGAAGGCGAACACCTCTTTCATTCACATATGTGGGTGAAAGGCACTCCGTTGCACTTCATCATTGATAGAGGTATCTAGAAGAACCTCATATCAGTGGAGGTCATCAAGCGGCTGACCCTACGAACAACGCCTCACCCACAACCCTACACCATCAGATGGATCCGCAACAGAACGATCTTCGCGTCAACCAAAAGTGTCGCCTGCCATACAACATCAAGCCATTCAAAGATAAGGTATCGTGTGATGTTTTTCCCCTTGAAGTTTGTGATGTTCTTTTGGGACAACCTTATTTATGGAAACATCATGCTGTATATGAGTCTAGGCCTCGTAGTGTTATTATTACTTTTAACATGAAATTGTACAGGATTCCCGAGGTAGTCCCACCTAGTGCCATTTCCTTGATCTCTGCCAAGCAATGCAGGAAGGTCATCTGTCAGATCGAGAGGTTTGTATTCTTTGTGATTCACTCTTAGAGTGAGGGAAATATTGCAGCCACATCCATGGCCTCCACAACCGACCTCTCCACACAACAGAAGCAAGTGGATAAGGTCCTGGAAGAATACAAAGACATCTTCTCCTCACCTACTGGGGTACCTCTGCACTGTCAGGTCAAGCATTCCATCGATATGATCCCGACACACTGCTACCCAATGGACCAATCTAATGTCGCTCTTTGTTAGAAAACGAGGAGATCAAGCGTTAGATCCAAGAGCTGCTCCATAAGGGGCACATTCGACTTGGCTCATCGCCTTTTGGAAGCCGAATCATGCTGGTGAAGAAGAAAGACATGACTTGGCAACTCTGGATTTATTACTGGGCCCTAAATAAAATCATAGTCAGGAACCGGTACCCGATTCCACGAATTGATGATCTCCTTGATCAACTAAAGGGAGAAAAATACTTCAGTAAGATTGATCTGAAGTTTGGCTACCATCAGGTCCCAATAGAGCAGCCAGATGTATGGACGACTGCCTTCAAGTCAAAAGGTCTTTTTGAATGGTTGGTCATGCCCTTTGGTTTGAATAATTCTCCAACAACTTTCATGAGGATGATGGACAATATTTTGCGACCTTTCACCAATTATTTTGTAGTAGTGTATCTGGATGACAATCTCATCTATAGAGAGACTTGGGCAGAACACTTGCAACACATTCAACAGATTGTACACATTCTGCGACAACATAAACTATACACCAACTTGGAAAAATGCTCCTTTGGCATGGACAAATTCCACTACCTAGGATACATTGTTGATGCACATGGTGTGCATGTGGATCCAACCACGATCCAAGTCATCCGTGACTGACCAACCCCAACCACACTCATTGAGTTTCATAGTTTCTTAGGCCTTGCCAATTTCTATCGCAAGTTCGTGTTGGGATTCTTCCATATTGCATGGGCCCTCAACCAAGTAACCATGGGTGGTGGTAAGGAAAAAATTGCGTGGGGCCCATCCCAACAACAAGCATTCGTTGATGTGAAGCAACGCTTGTTCTTAGCCTCGGTGCTTTGAACCTGACCTGCAACAACCCTTTGAAATCGAGACAAATGATTTAGACTATGGTGTGAGTGCGGTCCTCACTCAACACAACCACCCCGTGGCATATCATAGTGAGACATTATGAGATGCTGTTCGTAAGTACCCTACTTACAAAAAATAAATGTACTCCATTGTGCAAGCCTGTCACCGTTGGAAGCATTACATTCTCAAGAAAGAGACAATCATCCACACTGATCATAAGCCATTGCAGTTCATGCAGACACAAGGCAAATTGCAGAATGAATGCCATCATAAGTGGTCCACATACTTGTAGTAGTTCCACCTCAACATCAAGTATAAAATAGGAAGCACCAACCGAGTCGTTGATTGCCTCAATCGACCTCCAGTCACGGTACTCACCACGGTGCTAGAATATTGTAGCTATGAGACCTCTAGATGGCCCCACCTGTAATGAGACAAATTCTGACTTCACCAACACCTACCAGATGTTGGGTGTAAACACAACTGTCACTAATTTCCATCTTCAGGATGGGCTGTTGTGCTATCTGGTCCATCTCTACGTTCCATCAATAGAGTGAGCGAAGATGATTAGGGAAGCCTACTAAAGTCGAGTGGCATGGCACTTTGGCGTGGAAAAGAGAGTGCTAGTGCTGAAACAACACTTCTATTGGCCAAAATTTCGACAAGATGTCAGCAAGTATATTCGGTCATGCATTTCTTGCACTATTTCCAAACCAAACACTAAGAAACAAGGCCTGTACACCCCTCTTCCTACTTTGGACAGGCCATGGGAATACATCTCAATGGACTACATGTAGAGCCTTCCGTCCACAAAGCGTGGAAATGACTCTGTTTTTGTGGTTGTCATTTGTTTTTCCAAGATGGCGATTCTAGCCGCTTGCAAGAAGAGCATCACAACAAAGGCCACCTTCCAAGTTCTTCTTTGAACGAGTGTGGGTACATTTTGGTATCCCACAAACCATTATCTCAGATCAGGATAGTCGGTTCCTCAGCACATTCTGGTCGAGCCTCTGGTCACTGTTGGACACCAAGCTCACCAAATCCACTACTTTCCACCTCTAGACGAATGGCCAAACCGAGGTCATCAACCAAATGATTGTGCATATCCTGCACATGTACAATTGTAAGAACCCATGCACATGGGATGAGAGTCTTCCCTATGTTCAACACAACTACAACAGAGCCATACACAACTCAACCAGCCAAAACCCTTTTCAGGTGGGGTTGAGATTTCAAACATTGGGTCCCATGGATGTTGCACTACCCCTTGTGTCCACCCAAGAAGAATCATCCCATTCTCCGAGTGGAGTAGACAAAGCTACCTGATTCATTGAGAAGATTCAACACATTTTCCAACAGATTCATGATATTTTATAGAAGTCCAATGCCAAGTACAAACAATACCATGATCAACACCAGGTGCCACACAAGTTTCAGGTGGGAGACAAAGTTTGGTTGCACTAACAGAAAAAATTCCTTACAAGGCCTCATCATAATCTTCTTCCACTCCATTATGGACCTTACACTATCACCAAGGATATGGGTGACAATGATTTTGATCTCAACATTCCCCCCTTCCTTGGCTTGCACCTAGTGTTCAATGTGGACCTCTTTCGACCATATTTTCCACCATTATTGGACACCTCGGAGATAACAAAACAATTGACACCAACAAATCTCAACCCTGAATGCATGTAATAGACATCCACTAATCATATCGTGGACACACAGGTCAAGGGCACTCACCAGCAGAGGATCCAACTTTATCGGATTGTCAAAGCAGAGCAACTCCTGTACCAAGGCAAGTGGCTCACCCGAGGCCAAATTCAATAAAAATTTCCTCATCTGATGGGGGAAATCAACACAATGTATACCATTTCTTCCTAAGGGGGGAGGATTGATCCAAGAGGATATCAGTGGCTACCCACCTATTCCAACTAGCTCAAAACAATTTTCTAGCAATTTACTATTTTTAGCAGTTTTTTAGTTCCCAAACTTTTGGGGCCATTTTGAGGGCCTAAACAACATTTTTTTCACGATAAGGCACCTTAATATTAACTAATAACTTTGATTGAGCCCCCAAAATGAATCTCCTTGTCTATACCTTTCTAATGAGCTATTGTGCGCCCTAAATAGAGATCACAGACAAACGTTATGACCTTGAGAAGTTGATATACTAACTTACCCCAACGAGGCCCACATGAATTTTGGCGTTTCTTCTCCTAAGGTTAGGATTTTGGATGTTTAGGATTTGAGAATTCATTTTTATTGTAAAAAGGTCTTCAGAGTCTCATTGTACTCATGTTCTTGCGAATGAGCGTAGCCGTCACATCTCTTCTCAGAGATAATTTGCCACCATTCTAGCAAGCTTGTTTCAGTCTGCATTTTATAGTTTCAACATATTTGTTATTTAATAGAAGTCCAACTTTATTGTATGGATGTTGTTATTCACTGTTTCTCTGTGTTAATATTATAAATCTGTGTTTTCATTTCACTCTGCTCATAAATCTGGATCAACAGATGCTACAATTAAAGTAGCTACAAGTTTAGTTAAACATGCAATATGTGAGTCTAGCTTGCGCAAAAAAATATGAAACTTGAGCAATCAAACAATGTTGTTATGAAACATTTTTGCAGAGATAATTTCCAACCTTATGGCTATAAAAAATAATGCATTACAACATCAAAATTAACCAATGAAACTTGCCCAAATATTGACCAAAAAATGCGCTATAACAAGTAAAACATGGGGGCAAAGTTTTAGCTTAAGTGTAGGGTTAGTTTGTGAGTTATTAGGGTTAGAAAAGTCAGGGATTCCACAGCCTTATAGTTGTAGGGTTAGAGTTATAAAAGAAACATAAGTTTTTGGTAAAAGGGGACGCCTTAATGAGGCAAGTTAGCTCATAACATGAGGAAGAAAGTCCAAGTGCAAGAGCTTCAAGATAATGACTTTTCACATTTCCCAAGGCAACAATTTATTTCTCCAATGCAACAAGTGGTAACTAGTGCTTTCAATGGTTGGGTTAATGGAGTCAAGAAAACAATAAGCTAGAGGTACTACCTTCCTTGGGGGTGTAAACCATTTTACTCTCCAAGGCAAGTATCCCTAGCTAGGGTTTAGACTAAGAGGGTGTATGCCCTTATACTTCTCTTAGTAAACCCTTGCTAAATAACCACTACTTAATAAAAATTATGATGGAGGCTAAGGTAGGGGTGTATTCCCTTATAATTTTCACCTAGCTCTAGCAACATAACCTTGACTTGAAATACAAATGATAGTATAAGCATATTTTCTTACCAATTCAAGGATTAAATGCTAAGATAAAGCACCACAATAGTCAGAAAAAATCCTTTCAAGGCTAGCACACCTTTCCTCCTCTAGAAATAGACCAAGAACAAAGCACGAGATAGCAAGAGAAGACCTTCCAAGAGATAGCACATGCTTCCATCAACCAATAACCAATAAAGATAGCCACACAAGAGCAAAAGAAACAAATAGCCAAAGATAGCACAAGACCTTCCTTAGTAGCTCTCACAATGGGAGAGACAATGTTCTCAAATGATTTGAGTTTCATCTTAATTTATACAAAACTCTTAAACATAGTTTGTCCACTCAATTTAGGGTAAACCACAAGAAAATGGGTCAACAACCCTAATATTTCCCCTTTACAAAATAATATTAAACAATTCACTCTAAAATTTACTTTTTGCACAAATGAAACCCTAAAACAAGAGGATGTCTCCCCTTTAAGGGACGTTTTGGCACTTTGAAGAAGTCGTTGAGGTAGTAGATGCATGTCTATTGGAGTATTTCACACACACCTATGATTTATTTTTCCTAAGGTTTTCCCTATGTTTATTAGTCATTATCCAGTCTCCTAAAGTTTAGGGAGAATATTCCTCTAGGAGAATATTCTTCTAGGTGAATATTCTCTTCAGTTTTCACTTCAGTTTGATCAATTGAGTGTAGTCTAGATGCTACATTGTGATTATCACCATGTAGCATTGGTATCATCACCAAATAATTCACACTGTCCTTGGGATCATCACCAGACTAGCGCATTACTCATGATTCTCTAATCTCCTCTTGACTTCACTCTGTTTCAGTCAGTTAACTGAAGACTGATAGACTAGTTAACTCAAACTAGGTGAAAGTTCACTCCCGTAACTGCCTGAGAGACTAGACTAGGTGGCATTTTACTCCTGTAACTACTAGTGTGTGTCCAGAT
This sequence comes from Picea glauca, assembly GCA_000966675.3. Classification (NCBI taxonomy): domain Eukaryota; kingdom Viridiplantae; phylum Streptophyta; class Pinopsida; order Pinales; family Pinaceae; genus Picea; species Picea glauca. The sequence goes on from JZKD02S0111264.1 coordinate 486,092, forward strand.
CACTCTAGACCACCACTATGGCGCATTAGTTACTCATGTATCCTATATCTATTGAAAATTATTCGCTCTTTGAGTGTGGAATACGATTAATGAGAATTCTTCCATTCTTTCTCTCTTGCTTCTTCTTTTTCAATTTCTCTCTGCAAATGTGTGTGGTATTTTCTAGCTAGATCTATTCTTTGTAGGTTCAACACATTTACATGGTATCAGAGTGGATGAACTGCTAAGCAAAAGCTACACCAAATTATTTTCTGCAGGTACCAAAGATTGAAGAACGCAACAAAGATGGATCATTCACCGGAATTACTTCTCACACCTCATAACTATTTGGAATGGAAGCCAAATTTTTTTCTTCAGCTTAGATGCAGAGGCTTGTACCAAATAACTATGACAATGGAAGTAGAGCTTGATTCTGCCGATGAGAAAAACGACTTTCTCAATAGACAAGATATGGCCATAGGATTTATCTGCTTGTCTATTTCTCCAGAAATTCTCCACAAAGTATATGATTTATCACAAGACTCAACTCCAAAGGAATGATGGACCAGATTGGAGGTTCTATTCGGGAATAAAGAAGATTGTGAAGATTTCATGTAGAAGGTTGAACAGATAGAGCTAGAAGAGAAGCCATCAACATATCAAACATTTTATTCTGAAGAGTCTTCTACACAAGTCTTTGCAAAAAATTGTATTTCATTAATTGAAGATGATGTCTACTCCATTTTAGATTTGTTTTCTGAATTTCATGTGGAAGATATATGGCATGCATCTTAGGGGTCACATGCAGACATTTTTCCATGCACAATGCATGCATCTCAGAAGACAAAAAGGGAGCCACACACATCTGACTCAATTATGATATTTTCTGAGCAAAAATTGTAGAAACAAATTGGATATTTGAATTCTTCTCGGGAAAATATCCAATTTCAAAAAATAAATCGTCCGAAACGAAGTCCGGGAAGTGAAGTTATGATCGTTTTAAAATCAACAAAATTTCAACGTTTTTCCGGAAACGACTACACGGTTTTCAAAGTTTCATCCAAACTTTATTTGGATCTTCTTCATTACAAGAAGAGAAAGTGAATATGTGTGGACATCTCAATAGTGTATCTAATTCATCAGATCCATGCAAACATCTACATCTTCAACAAATATTCTACGAGCACAAACTTGCACAGTTGCGAGGTCTTCTTGGAGTGAAAGACACGATTTCTTAGCAACTGTTTTTTGTTTCTTCTCATTTTTTATTTTCTTTATTTTCTTTGAGGGGGATTTTTCCCATGGGGTTTTCCCTCTTTCCTCATTTATTTCAGTGTATCTTTTATATTTGGGTACCTAACATGGCCTTGTTGCTCGAACACATTCTTTATTTTCACCATAGTGATGTTCAGGGGAGGTGTTGGAGTAATTCACACACACCTAGGATTTATTTTTCCTAAGGTTTTCAATATGTTTATTAGTCATTATCTAGTCTCCTAAATTTTAGGGAGAATATTCTCTTTAGTTTTCACTTCATTTTGATCAGTTGAGTGGAGTTTAGATGCTACATTGCAATTGTCACTATGCAACATTGAGATCATCACCAGATAATGCACATTGTCCTTGAGATCATCACCGGAATAACGCATTACTCATGATTCCATGATCTCCTCCTTACTTCACTCTATTTCATTCAGTTAATTGAAGATTGATAGACTAGTTAACTCAGACTAGGTGGAAGTTCACTCCCGTAACTGCTTGAGAGACTAGAATAGGTGGCAGTTTACTCTCGTAACTGCTTTTGTGTGTCCAGATCACTCTAGACCACCACTATGGTGCATTAGTTACTCATGTATCCTATATCTATTGTAAATTATTCACTCTTTGAGTGTGGAATACGGTTAATGATAATTCTTCCATTCTTTCTCTCTTGCTTCTTCTTTCTCAATTTCTCTCTGCAAATGTGTGTGGTATTTTCTAGCTAGGTCAAATCTGTGCAGGTTCAACACATTTACAATGGCTAGGCATCCAAATTCCACTTGTCACTCATCCAAGTCCTATCTTGATGGTATTCAATCCTTCTTCCTTCAAACCACGCCACATGTCAATGAACAACATCTTCACCACCAAACCCTAGCCCCTCCAAGTGACGTCAAGCTTCCAAGTAGATGTTTTTCCTCTCCTAGGAAATTCATTTGGCATGTGAGGGATAGGTTATGTATTCCATGTTATATTCCAGGCCTCCAAATTCAAGCATTCATGATCTGACATGCGGGCCCTTGGTATCTAACCTATGGGCTTGAAGCCCCAAGGAAGCCCAAGCTAGGCTTGTTCTTCCAAAATTGTCCACCAACTAGGACTTGCAAAGACAAATAAGCATGCCCTCCAAAGATATTAAGTCAAAATATCATGGTGAGTAAATCAAATCAATAAATGAGCCACCTAATCATGTGCATCAAATATTACCCGGTCAATCAAGTAAGTGCTCAAAGACATTATGCAACTTGCCAAGCTTGGGTATGGGAGGATTGACGAGGTGTCCTATTGGGTAGATTTTTCCCTAGGTCAAGGAGTGTTTCCCAAGTGAACCCTCTCTAATCCATGTGAGGTAGATGAAGTGGTCATGGATCAAGACTAATTGGGCATGGGGTTCATGACATACAATGATTTGTAGTGTCTCATTCATGGGTTCCTTTGTAGAGGGTGTGTGGCACCTTCGTTTGCGATGCACTTTTTCCAATCCCATCTTCTTGCCATTATTTATTTATTTCATGTTTTAAGTAATGATTTCAAGGCCACTGTCCTGACGTGGTGTCTAGATAATGACATTGTTACTCAAAAATACCTCGCGGAAACGAAAAGGCTGGCTTGTGATGAGACCCCCTTTCTCTCAGTTGTGCAACTGAGACCCACTACCCTGGCTTGGTGACCAGATGGTGGTAATGTCATACCACTAAATATACATGATCATGATAGGCCGGCTCGTGATGAGATATCCCATCCTCTAACTAACCCCTTAAGCATTGATTATCATTTATTTTTGCAGTTCCCCCTTTTCTTATAGAGAAACATTTCATTTCTTTCTTGGGGATCCTTGGGCGAAGCATTCTGAAGGTCTATATTTAGGATTTTATTGTTTTAACCAACAACAATACCTCTGGGAATTTATCCCCTTCTTCCCATGGAATGAGGGATAACCCCTTCTTGGGTAAATACACCCTAAAATCCCAAGAGACAAGGAAATGGGGGGTTTTAGGTGATGGAAAGTGGTAAGTATGGTTGGGAACGGTACAATGGCTCTTCAAGGGAGTTCCTAGTAGCAAACCCATTCTAGAGGAAGACCACTTACCAGGGAACAATGTCAACCACCAAGGTGAAATGGGGAAAAAATAATAATGTCCAAGCATATGTCATGAAATCTAAAGAAGTCTAAGATACACCAAACTCAAAATGCCTCAAATATTGAAATGACTCTCACCATAATACCTGACTTGTACCTCATGGAGCAAGGTCCAGTGCATTTCGGAAGCCAACTGGTGTGGTGGATTCCATTATGAAAATCCCGATCTATGTGCTGGTGAGAAGGGTCTCCATCTGTGAAAGTAGATGCTAGAAGCTACCTTCCTCTCAATACTCCATGTCTGCAACCTGAAGGCCTCTAGACATCACCTCCTTAGTTATCCCTAAAAGTTGGGGATAACATCTGGCTCCTACTTGGGGACATGTACTCACCATAGAGTGTATGAGAACCACATCATCTCCTGGTATACCTATGCCTACATTTTAACAAAAAACCATAAAATCTAGGGTGGTTCTATCACCCTTCGTCTATATACATCAAAATCCAAACGAAAACTAATCTAGAAAATAAAATTTTAGCATTTTTTCAAAAATTTCTAAACTAAGCATGAGATCAATATGCAAGTAGAGAAAAATGAAATATGAAATGCATCTAAACTAATATGAGAAATTAATATGCAAATGCAAGAAATCAAGATGACCTACCTACTTACCTAGGGCCTTGGGGCTCTGAAGATCAGGTGATGGGTGATGTCAGGTGAAGTCATTCAACCAGTGCAACCAACTGGTCATGTCATCAGAGTATCCTCCCCTGTGCTTAATCATGTAATAAAACAAAGATAAGTCAAGCACATAATAATCATGAGTATAAACACACATATATTTGATCATGAAATAAAACTCATGGAGATGGGTGGGAGGGAGGAAATCCTGCTGGAATGAGAAGCCATCAACTTAATCATCTTGCTTGAAAGTGTAGACACAAGCATGATCAATCCATATCTGAAGAGGGCTACCATATGTAGACGATGATTCGTCTTCATATTCACTCAGAAAACTACTTCTCCCTGTAGGCTGAGAAAGGATAGGAGATCCCAAGAAAACCTGTTGGTTTCCCAAACAAGGGGAAGTGGGGTAATGCACAACCTCATGTCTAGAGAAAAAATCCTCCCTCGGATTTAGGAAACATCGCTTCTTTATATTCAAATACCCACCAAAAGTCTCAATATGAAAGTACTTTCGTTTGGTAGTGTGGACCTCATATTTCCCCAGGTGTCTATTAAAATCTAAGCACAACAACTATAAATATTCATAGAATAGATTTTCATCCCCAAAAGGGTACATATCAAGGGATGACCAAAGATAAAACTGCGTATGCTTCGATAAGTTATCCTTGAAGGGGAAGAACAAATCTATAACCTCATCACTAGGATTCCAAGCATATGAATCATACATGCATGGAGACCAGTCCTCTGAAGATGACATTTCAACCCCCTCTACCTGAGAACTACCCCCAATGTCATAAATGGGATCTCCATCAATAATGAATCAAACCACATCCCATATACATCTCCTAACCTGTATGAAATCATCAATGTGGTTGTCAACTATATTCGAGGGTTTTTCAACGAATTCATCAGCATCATAGGAGTTGATTACTTCTTCACAAGACTGAAGAACTTTATTTTATTCAAAAGGGAAATCAGATAACAATGCCTTGTTCAGGCCTTCTGCAAGATAAACTTCATCAAGATCCTTTTGGTAGTTTTCTTCATTTCCAAATTCATGGAACAAACCATCATCAAAGTTTTCAAAAGGATTATAACTCATCACCTTCTCTTCTTGATGTGTAGGAGAAGTAGAGGTCTGTATGCCCTCATCAAGTGGAAGTGAAGATACTTCATCTTCATCATATGTCTCATCCACATCTTCTTCAAGCTTTTATTCATCCTCTTCTACAAGAAAACCTTCTATGCAAAGAACGTCTTTGAGGTCTTGGAAAGTATCTTCCAAATTATGGTTAGTTGGATGATAGTGCTTGAGAAATTATTCAATGAGCTTGGGAGAAGAAGGGATGCTCTTTGGATTACATGAATGTGCAAGAAAATTTCTTTGGCTTTATTCCAGTGAAGATACACAAATTTTCATTATCACATCCTCATGTAGTACATCTAAGCTCAAAGCATACTTCATATAATTGATGACATCGGTGACCGCAAGAGCTGGATCGCCATTAAATTTAGGGAAAATTTCCCTCCACTACGGGGAGCAATGATTTGTATATCCATGGATATCCTGAACATCAAAGGAGGGATAAACCATATGGAATTCCCATGGAAAGTTTCGTGAGGCCATGGTTCCATTACTTAGGGTAATAACTTAATGGAGTCACTAAATGAGCTCAAGGCTCATCAAAGGGTAGAAATGGATAAGGTGGAGTTTCCAGATGAACTTCAAGAAGAGCTCATCAAGGGTGGAAAGGCAACGTTCCTTGGATGGATTCGTCAGGAAAGCTAGGGAAACAGATTTGGGATAGCTTGCCAAAGTGTCATTAGGGTTCAGAAGAGGATTCAAAATCCTCCCCGACAACGACACCAAAATATTATTGCACAAGTTGTAGGTTGGTCAAAGCCTGACCTAACCACCAAAATGGTGAAAACTAAGGGACACTATACCCAATGTCACCTCTATATAGGTCCCACGCTTCAAAGGTGACTAGATAACCCTAGGGAGGCGATCCCGGTGCCCTTGGGGGGATTGAGACAGAGGGAATGAAAGGAAGAGAAGTATCCCCCTAAAGTTCAATGATGGAAGAGAAAAGTGGCTTTTATGACTCGTCTTTGGGTGGTTTAAGATTTCCAAGTCTTTGGGTACCTGCAAAAGTGTTTGTACCTGCCCAAGACACAAGAAAATCCACACTTGCATATAATATGTTAGGTAAACAAGCAAGTTAAGCTTGCTGTCCCTAATTTGCAACAATCTAATAGTATTATCTATCAACAATATAATGATAACAAATTCTGCAATTAAAGCTGCTACAAGTTCAGTTAAACATGCAATAGGTGAACCAACAATGACTAGTCTAGCTTGCACAAAACAATATGAAACTTGAGCAGTAAAACAAGGCTGTTATGAAACAATTCTGCAGAGATAATTTTCTTCCTTATGGATGTAACAAATAATTCATTACAACAAAAAAATTAACCAATTAAACTTGCCCAAATATTGACAAAAAAATGTGTTATAACAAGTAAAACACGGGGACAAAGTTTTAGCTTAAGTGTAGGGTTAGTTTGTGAGTTATTAGGGTTAGAAAAGTTTATTTTTATGCAACCTTATGGCTGTAGGGTTAGATTTATACAAACATAAAAATTTGTTGGTAAAAGGGGATGCCTTAATGAGGCAATTTAGCTCATAACACGAGGAAGAAAGTCCAAATGCAAAAGCTTCAAGATAATGACTTTTCACGTTTCCCAAGGCAACACTTTATTTCTCCAATGCAAAAAGTGGTGACTAGTGTCTTCAATGGTTGGGTTAATGGATTCAATAAAATAATAAGCTAGAGGTACTACCTTCCTTGGGGGTTAAACCATTTTACTCCCCAATGCAAGTATCCCTAGCTAGGGTTTAGACTAAGAGGGTGTATTCCCTTATACTTCTCTTAGTAAACCCTTGCTAAATCAACACTACTTAAGAAAAATTATGATGGAGGCTAAGGTAGGGGTGTATGCCCTTATACTTCCCACCTAGATCTAGAAATATAACCTTGAATTGAAATACAAATGATAGTATAAGATTATTTTCTTACTAATTCAAGGAATAAATGCTAAGATAAACCACCATAATAGAAAGAGAAAATCCTTCCAAGGCTAGCACACCTTCCAAGAGTTAGTGCATGCTTCCATCAACCAATAACCAAGAAAGATAGCCACACAAGAGAACAAGAAACAAATAGCCCAATATTGCACAAGTCCTTTCTTAGTATCTCTCACAATGGGAGAGGCAATGTTCTCAAATGATTTGAGTTTGATCTCAATTTATACAAAACTCTTAAACATAGTTTGTACACATAACTTAGAGTAAACCACAAGAAAATGGGTCAAAAACCCCAATATTTCCCCTTTACAAAATAATATTAAAGAATTCACTCGAAATTTATGTTTTGCACAAATGAAACCCTAAAACAAGAGGACGTCTCTCCTTTAAGGGACATCTTGGCACTTTGAAGAAGTCGTTGGGGTAGTATATGCATGGCTAGGCCTCCAAAGGCCACTTTTCACTTATCCAAGTCCTCTCTTGATGGTATTCAATCCTTCTTCCTTCAAAACATGCAACATGTCATTGAACAACATCTTCACCACCAAACCCTAGCCCCTCCAGGTGATGTCAAGATTCCAGGGAGACATTTTTCCTCTCCTCGGAAATTTGTTTGGCATGTGAGGGATAGATTATGTCTTCCAAGTCATCTTCCAGGCCTCCAAATTCAAGTCTTCATGATTCAACATGTGGGCCCTTGGTATCCAACCTGTGGGCTTGAAGCCACAATGAAGCCCAAGCTAGGATTGTTCTTCCAAAAATATTCACCAACTAGGTCCTGGAAAGACAGATATGCACGCCTTCCAAAGATCCCAAGCCAAAATATCATGGTGGGTAAATCAAATCAATAAATGAGCCACCTAAGCATGTTCATCAAATATTACCTGGTCAAACGAGTAAGTGTTCAAAGACATTTTGCAACTTGTCAAGCTTGGGTATGGAAGCGTTGACGAGGTGTCCTATTGGGTAGATTTTTCCGTAGGTCAAGGAGTGTTTCCCAAGAGAACCCTCTCTAAACCATGTGAGGTAGATGAAGTGGTCATGGATAAAAACTCACTAGGCATGGGGTTCATGACATACAAGGGGTTGTAGTGTCTTATTCATGGGTGCCTTTGTAGAGGGTGTGTGGCACCTTCGTTTGTGATTCACTTTTTCCAAGCCCATATTCTTGCCATTCTTTATTTCTTTCATGTTTTAAAGAACGAGTTGAAGGCCACTGTCCCGACGTGGTGTTCAGATAATGACAATGACACTCACAAATACCTTGTGGAAATGAAAAGGCTGACTCGTGATGAGACCCCTTATCTCTTAGTTGTGTAATTGAGAGCCACTACCCTGGTTTGGTGACCAGATGATGGTAATGTCATACCGCTAAATACCCATGATCATGATAGGCTGACTCGTTATGAGACCTCCCATCCTACAACTAACCCATTAAGAATTGATTATCATTTATTTTTGCAGGCCCCCCTGTTCTTATAGAGAAGTGTTTCATTGCTTTCTCGGGGATCCTTGGGGGAAGCATTTAGAAGGTCTATATTTAGGCTTTTATCCTTTTAACCAACAACAATCCCTCTGGGCCTTTATACCCTTCTTCCCATGGAATGAGGGACAACCCCTTCTTGGGTCAATACACCCTAAAATCCCAAGAGACAAGGAAATGGGGGTTTTAGGTGATGGAACGTGGTAAGTATGGTTGGGAATGATATGATGGCTCTTCAAGGGAGTTCCTAGTAGGAAACCCATTCCCGAGGAAGACCACTTACTAGGGCACAATGTCAACCACCAAGGTGAAACGAGGAAAAATCATAATGTCCAAGCATATGTCATGAAATCTAAAGAAGTCTAAGATACAACATACTCAAAATGCCTCAAATATTGAAATCAAACTCACGATAATACCTGACTTGTACCACATGGAGCAAGGCCTGGTGCCTTTTAGAAGACAACTGGTGTGGTGGATGCCATTCTGAAAATTCTAACCTCTGTGGTGGTGAGAAGGGTCTCCATCTGTGCAAGTGGATGCTACAAGATGCCTGCCTCTTGATACTGCATGTTTGCAACTTGAGGGCCTTGAGACACCACCTCCTTAGTTGTCCCTAAAGGTTGGGGATAGCAAGTCCTATAGGCTTGTGGGATGTGATTCACAGAAAAGTATTAATGGCATGTAACTTGACATTTCATGGGAAAAATCCTGATAGGCTTGGGGGTTATGGCTCGAAGAAATTTTTTAATGACAACTAACTTGACGTTCTGTGGGAAAAAGTCTATATGGAAAATCCTGATAGGCTTATGGGTTGTGGGTCACGTAAAATATTAAGGACACGTTAACTTGACACTCCATAGGGAAAAGTCTGTGAAGTTGAACTTGATAGGCTTGTGGGCTGTGAGTCTCAAAAAATATTGATGGCATGTTAAATCGACACACTACGGGGAAAATCCCACGAAGATGTTCCCCATAGGATTGCAGGCTACAAGAAAACCTTATACAATGTTAATTTGACATTTCGATGGGAAGAGTCTACAAAGGAGAGCCTCGCAAGATTGAAGAAGGTTTGGTCGATGGTCGATAGAGGAGAACAATGGATGATGACATGGATGAATCAAGGGATGAAACATGGAATCAACAAACATGTGTAGGTTGGATTAAAAAATTGTTAAAATAGTGAATCAGTGAAATTCTATGAAAATTTTCAGCTTTTGAATGGTTGCCAACTTGCAGAGGCAGTTTGAGGGCCTAAACAACATTTTTCAGGTAGTCGAAATTGAGAGAATTGTGTGTACTAGTCGTGCACAAAGTCTCCACTGCTAGAATGAAAGAACTTGGTAAGAGATTTCCAATGAGATATTCTGGGCACAAAACGAAGCTATGATGTTGAAGTTATAGTAGAAACAATACAAGGTATAAATTAGATACCAATTTACTTTCAGAGGGCATAAATCCTTTCTCAGAAATCAACTTGAGGTACATGAAAAATATGTTGAAATACCATAGAGCATAGAAGACAACCATGGAATCATAATTGTAATTTGGGCATCTGAAAATTGTACAGGATGGGAGAAAAGAAACCTGTAGTAGTAAGGGGAAAAAATGGGAAAAAAGTCTAAACTTCTGTAGACCATAACTATCATCTCGGATCTCAGACTTGGGTGAATGAGAAATCAATGGAAAGGCCTTGAGGAGAAGCCATATATTAGCCCATAATTTTTAATTGAGCACTACAATTTCTCATAAATTGAAAATAAAGAATTTATAATAGTAAAAACAAAGCAATGAGTGGAAATTACAAGTTGAGAAGGTTGTAACTTTTCTCTTAGAACTTAGAATGAGGCACGAGTAAAACCATTGGAGAGATGTTTAAGAGATGATTGTGTCTAAAGAATCAATAGTTGGATTAGTGATTTTTTTTTCTTCATAAATTGAAATGAAGAATGGTTTGTACCTAATTAATAAAGTATTTTGCAATGAGTCCCCGAGGTGTAGGACAGTCGGTGACAAAGTGTGTTGTTAAGCCACTCCGTGTTGTTAAAGTCACCGGTTCGAAACTTGTGGGGACAAAAAATCCAACCATGTTAAGGGTTGGTGTGGCTCAGGCCGGGTGCGATCCCTGGGTGATTTTGACGACTTAGATGCCCYTGAGTCACGGTTTCTCAAGCCACAGGTTAATCGCGTAGCCAACAGGTCCTGCACAAATTAACAAACAAAAAAATAAAAAGTATTTTGCAATGTGACTATTCCTAACAACAATTCTTGTATGCACATTTTCTTGCAGAGTTAGAGGTACACGAGGGAAGATTTAGTTCCTATATGAGAAGTAGAGATATGGAGGATTCCCAAGGGTTTTATATCCATGAGGATGATATCAAAGAGTTACATGTCAACATGGGAAATGCTGAGACTGAGTGTAATTGAAGAAGAAGGAAAGTTGACATTGTGGAACTAGCTGAAACTATGAGAGGCCTACAAAGAGAAGTGTAGAGCTATAGAGAAGATAAAAACAGGACGATGAAAGCTCATGACGAGCTACTACGGAGTATGAATATGTTTCATAGACAAGTCAACAAGGATTCTTGTTCAAAGCAAACAACTAGTGCTAAACAAGTGAAAACATCTAGATCCCATGGTAGAAGGGATGATCATAGGGATGACAAATAATCAAGGAGCATGAGCATTGATCATCATTCATTGGGGAAATGGACTAGAAAAACTCATGCATTTTCAGGGATAGAGAGTAGCCTAAGTGTGTCCCTTGTCAGAATGCATATGAGAAGACATAAGTTATAAATTTTACAAGGTGGGTTTAGGGAGCGCAAGCCACCAACTTTTGATGGAGAGCATAGAAATGGAGAAGAGGATGGAGCTTGGATTTTGGGAATGAGGAGATATTTCCAGTTGCATGATTACCCATCAAATGTAGACACCAATATTGCAACCTACCATATTCAAGGAAAAACAACCATGTGGTGGGATCAGCTTAAGCAACCCAAGCACCTTGAGAAGAAGAAGGTCTCATGGAGATAGATCAAGGGATATTTCCAGCAGAAATATTTGTCAGAGAATTATTATGATAAGAAGATGAAATAGTTATTTGAACTCAAATTAGGAAGCATGACAATGGAGGAATATGAGAGGAGATTAATTGAATTGCTTAAGTATGTTGGCTTTATAAAGGATGAGAAGATTAAAATCCAAAGGTTTATGAGTGGGCTACCTACTTTCTACAATGACAAAATACATTATAATAACCCTAGGACTTTGGAGGAGGCCACAAGGAAGGAAAACCACCTTTATTAGCAGAGCTGAGGGAGGCCCACTTTCCAAAAAGTTCGGAATGAAAATATGAAGGGTAAGATGGAACAAAGGAAGAAAGGTTTTAAACCACCTTTTTACATGAACAAATGTCAAGAATATCAAGAAGGAAATTTAGTCCAAGATGGCATATGTTTTTTGGAAAAGGCCAAGACAACAACCCATGAAATGCTGGGGATGTGAGGGGGACCACTTGTATAGGGATTTCCCTCACAAAGGAGAAATAATGAGAATTGTTCACAATATTCAGGAAACTGATATAGTTGAAGACATGGGAAGAAGCATGCTAATGATTTATGCGGTGTTGGACAACAAGAAAACAAAATACCATTTCCCCATGATTGAAGTAGAATATAAGATTGATAACCAAACCATAGAAATTTTAATTGATTTTGGAGCTAGCCATAGTTACATAGATCCTAACCTTGCTGAAATATTTCACTTGAATATAATCAAGCACGAGAAATATTGGTTGGTTCAGCTAGCCATAGGGGCTAAGAGAAGAATCAATGAGCTGGTTAAACATTTTCCAATATACATGAATTGACTCAACACAAAAGCAGATTTGAACATCATACCACTAGGGTAATATGTTTGATTGATTGGTATGGATTAGATGGAAAAGAACCCTGCTGTCCTATGCTGCTACAACAAGAAAATAACCTATATTGAAGAGGAAGGGAAGAAAGGAAAGGTTCAAGGTATCCCATGGATTGTAGCTATTAGAGAGATTTCAACAATGCAGTTGGAGAAGAGTTTCAGGAAGGGATGTCATATTTTTGTAGCCCATAATGAAGAGACAACCAAAGATAAAATGTCAAAGTTTTGAATACCATCCGATCTTGAAATATTTTGAGGATGTATTTTTGGGAGATTATAGGGTTTCCACCAAAGAGAGACAATGATTTCTCCATTGATTTGGTGCTAGGAGCTTCCCCAATGTCCAAGACTCCTTATAGGATGGGCACACCTGAGTTGAAGGAGCTGTAGATACATCTTGAAGAACTGTTAAAGAATGGATATATATGCCTAAGTGTGTCACCGTGGGGTGCCCCAGTCTCTTTGTGAAAAAGAAGGATGGAACCTTAATGTTTTGCATTGATTTCAGATAGTTGAAAAAGGTCACCATAAAGAACACATATCTTTTTCCAAGGATTTATGATCTATTTGATCAGATGAAGGGTGCAAGAATATTTTCCAAGATTGACTTGAGGGAAAGCTATCATAAAGTAAGAATAAAGGATTAAAATATCAAGAAGACAACATTCAAGACAAGGTATGGACATTACGAGTTTATGGTGGTGCCATTTGGGCTATCAAATGCACTAGCTATTTTCATGTCTTTGATGAATGGAGTGTTCAGGAAGTACCTTGACAAACTTGTAATTGTTTTATTATATGATATACTCATCTACTCAAAGAAAGAGGAGGAACATGAACAACATTTAAGGATGATGATACAAGTTTTGAGAGAGCATCAATTGTATGCCAAGTTAAGTAAGAGAATCTTCTATCAAGGAAGATTCATTGCTTGGGTTATATTATTTCAGCAGATGGGATAATGATTGATCTTGAGAAGATAGAGATTATTAAAGGATGGTCAGCACTGAGAAATGTTATAGAAGTCAGATCATTTATGGGACTTGCAGGTTATTACTGAAGATTCATAATTTTCTTTTCAAAGATTGCAAGCTCAATTAATTCTTTGCAAAAGAAGGGAGTGAAATTTGAATGGAATTGCAAATTTGAAGAGAGTTTTCAACAACTGAATAAAATTTTAACAAGTGTGCCAATCTTGAATATTGCAGACCTAGATGAAGATATTGTTGTGTGCACTGATGCATGCAAGAAATAGTTTGGAGTCCTCACACAAAATGAACATGTGGTATGTTATGAGTCAAGAAAAGTGAAAGAACATGGGAGGAATTATGTCACATATGATTTATAAGTGGCATGCATTATTTACACATTGAAAATATGGAGACATTATCTCATGGGCATAAATTTTGAACTAAGAACAAACCATTGTGGTTTGAAACATCTGTTTGGACAATGAACACTAAATGCCAAAAAAAATAGATGGATGAAATTCCTCAATGAGTATGCATTCGATATAAATCATATCAAGGGAAAATATAACCAAGAGGTTGATGCACTCAATAGGAGAGTGCACAAAATGCACGCTACAACCATTATCATGTACAAGTCTAATTTAAAAGACATAATTTTAGAGACTGCAAATTCAAATCAACACTATTTGCAAATAAAAGAAAATTTACAACAAGATTTTTCTCATCATAAATTTAAATATTTTGAGTTGAAAGAAGATGAAGTCCTCATGTACAAAGGAAAAGTATATGTGCCAAACTCCAGAGAGTTGAAAAATATAGTGTTGCAAGAAATGCACAATGTGCCATATGTTGGGCACCCAGGATATCATAAATCAATTGCAACTGTAAGAATCCAATACTTTTGGTTGGGAATGAAGAAATATGTGGCCGATTACATAGTCAAATGTCTAGAATGTTAAAAGGTAAAAGATGAGCATAAACATCTAGCTGGGTTGCTACAACAACTTCCCATTCTGAGTGGAAATGAGAAGTTGTTACAGTGGATTTTATTACGATAATGTCTTAAAAAATGAAGTAACATTATTCCATCATGGTAGTGGTGGATAAATTAACTAAGGCTATGCATTTTATTCTAGTGAAGAAAACTCACAAGGAAACCAACATTGTAGAAATTTACATGAACGAAATTGCTAAGCTACATGGAGTGCCCAAAGAAATTGTTTCAGACAAAGATCTCAAGTTCACATCAAATTTATGGAAGGGGTTGTTTAAAGGATTTGGGACACATTTAAATTTCAATACAACATATCACCCAGAGTCAGATGGGAAAACATAGAGAACTGACAGGATAATTGAAGGCATGCCAATAATGTATGTAATGGACCAACCATCCAAGTGGGAAGACTATATCGATTTAGTCGATTTTTCTTACAATAATGGGTACCATACATCATTGAAGATGAGCCCATTTGAGGCCTTGTATGGAAAAAAATGAAACACACTAGTGAGACGGGATAACCTAGCAGACAAAACAATTATTGGGACAAATTCATTAAAGGAAATGGAAGAGAATATGATAAAAATCAAGTAGAATTTAAAAGTTTCCCAAGACAATAAAAACAATTATGCAGACAAGAACATGACATACACATATTTTAAAGTGGTTTAGCATGTATTTTTAAAAGTAAAAGCGAAAATAAGTTTGCTAAGATTGGGAAGCTGCCCAAAGTTGGCAACGAGATATTGTGGGCCTTTTGAAGTCTTGGAGAAGATAGGCCCAATTGCATACATGCTAGCATTTCCTGCATCCATGAGAGTTCATAATGTATGTAATGTGTATTTATTGAAGAAATATGTGCCTAAACCTAACCATATAATTCATTGGAATGTGATCCAAGTGGAGGAATGTGATCCAAGTGGAACACGAAGGAGGCTTCCGGGTGGAACTAGTGTGCATCTTGGACTGGAAGATAAAAGTTCTCAGGAAAAAATCTATTGACTTGGTAAAGGTCCAATGGTCGTGCTACAATATTGAATATTCTACGTGGGAGAACAAAGAGAACATGCAGGAGGAATACTTATAAATTTTTGTCAATTTTGAAGAAAATGAAATATAAGAATGTAAGACTCCATTTTGGGTAGCTAGAGTTCCCGAAACCACATTTTGGAGCTTCTTAGCCAATTTAAGCTTGTAATCCACGATAAAAGAATGGTACAACCTGAGGAACTGCATGCAGAGAAGGGGGTACATTCCTTGGGTCATTAAGGTTGAGTGGAACAAGAGATTATGGTTGGAACTGCTGTTGGAGTTGAAAAAATTGCATTTTTTTTTTTTTTAGTATTATGATGTAAAATTTGTACGTGTATTGGCATGGTATCGTGCATCGAGAACGATGAAAATTTTTAGGGGAGGGGGAATCTAACATCCCTACTATAATCCATGATTTAATAATGTATAATGTAGATACAATATGTGGCTGTGGGCCAAGCATGTATTATGTGAACTTGTATATCCAAATTTTATAAATAAAAATGTGATGTTAGCTGCAGATGGACTTGGACAAAGATATGGGGGCTGAGTTATCCACATGAGAGGAGGGTTCTAAGGGGGTCTTATTCACTTATTTTAAATCCCAAATATTTTTCTTGATTTTAATTTTTTGAGTGAACCTTCTAATTATTCCCTTGAGTGTAGAAGAGCCCAATCACTGAATACAAGTAAGAGGGTGGGTGTGAATTATCACATCCCATAGTTATTGGGAGCATGGGGCCAAAGTAAAATCATATTAAGGAAGAGTGTGAGTTAAGCAAGGAGAAACAAGGAGAGGAAATTCATATGGGATAGTAGGGTAGTGGGCATAGGAAGATTTTGGCGGACACCAAAGAGTAGAGTACTAGATCTTGGAGGCTACAATGGTGGATATGTTAGAAAATATTTGGAGTTGTTGAAGGCTGAAGAAGAAAGATGTTACGCTTGTAGAAGAGGTAGGTTGTCAGACCTGTAGAGTGAACTACTCATGTGAGAGTTTTCAATGGAGAAACAAGCTTGATGTTGTTAATGTTTCCTGCTAGTTGACATCCTTGGAGTCCCCAACAAATATATTCCTAGACAACTTGTGTTGGGAGACCTAATAAAAGAGTGGTACAACCCGAGGGACTGCTTTTAGAGAAGGGGGGTAAATTACTTGGGCTAGGCAGGTTGAGAGGAAGAGATTTGGAGGAGTTGGGATACTTGTAGGAAAAATTAACTGGTTGAGGGAATATTGAGCTGTGAGTGGACTGTGAAAAGACACCCTCATTTATGGAATCCTATCCCCATATTGGGGGTGAATTTCTATTGATATTTGGAACAACAAGTCTATGTTTGGGTGGAAC
The DNA here is from genome assembly GCA_000966675.3 of Picea glauca. Lineage (NCBI taxonomy): Eukaryota > Viridiplantae > Streptophyta > Pinopsida > Pinales > Pinaceae > Picea > Picea glauca. The sequence goes on from JZKD02S0111264.1 coordinate 502,943, forward strand.
GTTCGTCCCCTACAACTGGCTGCACAATTGTTATAAAAATATAAGTGTTTTTATCTTGTATTTGAGTTATATTATGGGTTTATATTATTGTGCATAAAATTTGTGTTTGAAATGGTTTACATGTTGTTGTATGGGATTATATTAGCTACATTCATGTTTTGAATAATTGGTGCTAAACGTATGGGAATTTTTAAGATGATGCTTGGTATCAAAATTTTTATTATGGGTTTAGTATGGGGACATTAAACTTAGAGACCTTATCTTGAGGACCAGATTAGGTTTCTTGTGAACCTAGTCCACTTTTTATTGTTGGCATTCCTCCCCTATATTATATAAAGGGATGCAAGACTTTAGTTGGAGAATTCATGCAATATGGATGTGAGATTTCATTAAATCATTGTATCTTGAAGATGAACTTGTCTTTATGTAGGGGAGGAAGGTGCAAGGATTTGTGTGAGGAAAAAACTAGTGGACACTTGAAGTGTTATGGTTTGTGTCCTTATGTGAGGAGGACATGGGGTTTATGGCAAAGAAACCCTGGAGGAGACTTGGAGTGCTTTGTTTGGAGAACTTGTGTGAGGCACGCTTACTGAAAGATAAAGGGTGGACGTGTTGGTGTTAATGCTAGCTTTTTGTGGATCCCTTGATGTGGCTATATAGATTGGTGGGATTCCTTAATGGATGATTGTGTTGTTGGTTAGGGTTTTTAATTCATGGTGGATGCCCTAGCTAGGGTTTGGAGGCATTGGAGAATCTTAGCTTGTGATAAGCTTGAAGAAGTACCTTGTATGAGCTTGTGATAAGCTGTTGGTATGTACTTGTAACTTCATTCACACACACACACACACACACACACACACACACACATATGAAGTTTAATTTTCCGTCGAAACTTTGTGTACTTATATATTTGATTTTCAATGTATTCTCATAGTGAATGAGTAGTTCCTAGGGTGCTTGGTATGCTGATTTATCATGAACAATTATGATAATTTGTTGAGTGATTTGAGAAGTATATAGAGGTTAATAATACTAATTTTTTGACGTAAAAAATATGTTGTTAATAGGTTATTTTTAGATCTATTATATGTTGGGGCTTGTGCCCCAAGGGATGGAAACATAGTTCCCTTGAAGTAAAATTGTTTGGTATTTATTTGCTTGGTTTTACTTATGTATTTGGTTGGATATAAGTGAAATACATACTACAATAATTTATATTTCAGATTTATCCCTAAGGCTAAACAGGAAATATATCTTGGGAACCTCAAGGTACATGTGAAATTTATGGATTTTCTTTAAGAAAAAATACCACAAAATTTTTACAATGTTGCTCTGCTTTGACAACCCAATGTAAATGTATGTTCTATTAGTGGGTTCCATTTGTTTTAGTGTCAATGATCATGTGGAATGTATTTTTATCAATACTGTCAGGGTTGATTTCTATAGGGGTGAAGTACTCTACACCTTTGAGATGTCCAACTAAGGTAGAAATAATGGCCAAAACAACTCTACATTAAATACATGGTGTATGCCAAGGAAATGTGGAATACTCAATTCAAAATCAATCTCACCTATGACATTGGTGATGGTATAAGGCCCATATTGGAGTAGCTTGAGATTCTTGTAGGGGCTTGTGAGTTTCTCTTTCTACAATGAAACCATACCTTATCACCCACCTTAAACTTGTGAAAATTGATGCTGATCATGTTGTTTCTTTTACTTGGCATTGGCTTTCTGCAAACTACCATGAACTTGTTGGATGTGTCAGATCCATTCAATAATTTTGGTTGCTTTATTTTCCTTGGTTTGAGCATGGGAGGTTGCTTCCTATGTAGATGCAATAGGAAGAGCTATGCCAATTGGGGCCAATGGCTAGAACCCTAGGCACACTTGAAAATGGTTGTGGTGAATATAATTATGAAGGGCTCTATTGTATTTATGATGGAAATAAGGGATATTTTCATCCCATGTACATGGATACTTGGATTTGTACCTTGTAAGTATACGCACAATCCTCTTGTTGACTACATCTATATATCCATTGGTTTGGAGGTGGAAGATGGTTGATTTGGTCATCTTGGTGTCCATTATTGGCCCTACATTAGACCATAAAGTATTGAGGATGTTGTGGTCCCTATGTGAAACAATGCTTAGTGGTAGCCCAAAATGAACCCAAATGTGCTTGAAGAAGATCTTAACATTGGATTCAACTGTGATACTCTTCTCACAATGTGCCAAAATGGCAATCTCAGAAAATTGATGAATAACCATTGATACACAATAGTTACCATGCTTGAAGAAAGTTAAGTCTGACATATAAGTCATGTACACTGACTCCGAAGGCTTATCTAGAGTAGGTTAAGGAGTGTATGGTCCCTGCTTCTTCATGGTAGGTTTAATGATGGCATAGGTGATGCAAAATCACATATACTTGCTAATGTCTAGTTGGAGCTTTAGCTAGGAGAACTACTTCTACAATAATACCACTATTTTCTCCATGCCAAATTTCCCTACCAATCAACTATATTGCCTCTCACAAATGAAATTTTCATGTTCACCTAAAGGAACATAGAGAAGGCCCATATGGCATAAAATTTCATTTTGGAGATGAAAGTATGAAGATGATATACATATGCCCAATGTCTGATATGTGGTCATGAAGTTAGGATCATTGTCATACAATTATAACAACTTTGAAGTCTTGTCTTCACAATATATAAGCAATATGTTTAGTGTCACAAGAGGTTGGTTGAGGTAGTGTACACCTCGATTTGTGCTACTCTTTTTGTACTTGAAGTTCAAGTGGAATTGTTGAAGTTATGTGGATGGCCTATAATGAGGTCATTATGTAAATTTTTTTGTGCTTGCATAAATTGCAGGGGCTTGTGGTTGGTGAGGATGATCATTTCTTTTCCTAGACTATAATTCTTCCACTATCGACATGCTTGTGTAATGGAAAGAATTTTCTTGTCATAGGTGGGGTACTTGCGAGCTGCATTGGAGAGTGTTTTATTGTGATAGGCCACTAGATGTCCATGCTGAGTAAGAAGAACATCCACACCATAATCTAGAGCATTTGCCTCAATATTGAGTGACTGTTGCAAGTTTGGTAGAATGCAGATTGGTGTCGAGTGGACGGGGAATTTTAGAATCTTGAATTCTATCTATTGTGCCTTGACCTAAACAAATTTGACTTTGGCTCCACCCTTTGTAACTTTGTTGAGGGGCCAAGACACATGAGAGAACCCCAACATTAACTTGTAGTAGAAGTTAGTGAGGCCCTATGAATCACTCTTTCTGCAAGTGAAACCATACCTTATCACCAACTTGAAACTTGTGTGAGTCTCGATGCTAATCATGTCACTTCTTATACATGGTGTTATCGTTCTGTGAAATATCATGAACTTCTTATTGGATGTGTTGGATCTGTTCAATAAATGTGGTTTCTATGTCTACCTTAGTTTGAGCATGGGAGGGTGCTTCCTATGTAGATGAAATAGGCAAAGCTACGTTAATTGGGGCCCATGGCTGGAACCCTAGGGGCACTTGAAAAATACCATGGAAAATAGAATTGTGAAGGAATTTGTTGTAGTTATGATGAAAAAATGGAAAGTTTTCATTGCATGTACATGAATGTTTGGAGTTGTATATCTTGAGAATACAAACAATTATCCTATTGACTACATTTTTCTATCCATTGGTTTGGAAGTGGAAGGAAATGGATTTGGTCAACTTGGTCATCAACCACATGCTAGATAAGAAATTACCAAGAAACTTGTTGTCCATATTTGAAAAAATGGTGTGTGGCAGTCGAAAATGAACCCAAAAGTTCTCGAAGAAGAGTTGAGTAGAGAATCTATTATGATACTCTTGTTGCAGGGTCCCAAAATGGCCGTCTTAGAGAATCAATCAACAACCACATATATTAATTGCTACTACACTTGGTTAAGGGTAGGCCTAACATATAATACATGGAAATAGAATCCCAAGGCTTGTAACATAGTTATTGACTTGATGAGAACCCTTCAAAGTTCTCTTTTTTTAAAGATCACATTTAGTGATTGTTTTTACCCTTATTTCGAAAAGTGGTGCTATTTCAGGGTTAAAATTACCACCTTTTGTAACCACAACCTTAATGACCTTGTAATATTGCCAACAAAAACCTTAAAATCAAATTTTGAATTGAAAAGTAAAAATTAAAACTTTGAAACCATGGCCTTAATAAATGGTTCCATTGTCAACAAAAACCTTAATCAACCCCCAAATTGAAAAGTGACACCAAAAACATCCTCTTTTTTTTGTTTTTTAAATTTTAAATTTTAATTTTTTTTATTCATGGTCAAATGTGCAACTTTTTTGAAACCATGGCCTTGATAACCAGTACCTCTGCGACCAAAATCTTAAAACCAACCCTCGAATCGAAAAAAGTGGTACTAGTAACACCCCTCCCTTTTTTTGGGGGATTAAAATGCAACAATTTTGACACCATATCCTACAATTCTAATGCTACTACAAACAAAATCATTAGAAAAAGAAAGAAGACTGAAAAGGGGAAAATAAAATAAAGTAAAGAAGAAAAAAATAAACAGAAGGGAAAACACGCACACACACACACACATAA
>JZKD02S0111264.1:543086-565219 GCA_000966675.3 Picea glauca
AAATGGCCCCGGAAGTTAAAACCTGCTAAAAATAGTAAATTGCCAAAATGGCCAGAAAACTGTTTTGAGCCATTTGGAAAAGGTGGGTGGCCACCAATATCCACCTGGATCAGAAACCCTCTTTTATATATGAAGGAATTGTATTGTGGTTGTGTGTGATAGAGAATATTGTATTCTAAGAGAGGAGACTGTGAGAGAAAGAAGAGGAAGTTACAACAAGTGTGCTATAGGTTGTATCCCTTTATTTGTTGGATAATAATAAAGGAAGGACCTAAAAATTTCTCTGGTGGACGTAGCCCACACTAGGTGAACCAAGTATATCTATGTCTCTTTTGTATTGTGTATCTTCTGTGTTTTATTTCTACATTTTTTTGATTTTATTTCTTCATGATCCTGCTTTTCTAACAGGAATAGTGATGGCACATGTAGTGCACAATCTCATGTACTCGCTTCTTGTCGTATCTTTGGCTAGTAGAAGTACTTATGTAGTATTGCTAATATTTTTTTCCATATCAAAGTACCTTGCGACTTGACTATACTTTTCCTTCCAAATTATCTTCTCATGATCATGAGAAAAAACATAGAGATGACCCAAATGGCATCGAAGTCCATCATGGAGATGTAACCCTGGAACTTGTTTACATGTTTTTAGTGTTTGATATGTAAGCGTGAAGTAAGGATTGTTTTCATACAACCGAGGTCACCTGGAAGTCTTTTGTCCAGAAGAATTAAGCATCGTAGTTAGTGTTACAACTTAAGGTTGGTTGAGGTAGTATGCAACTTGGTTTGTGCTACACTTATATTTTATTTTCAAGTGGAATTGTTGAAGGTATATGGATCACTTTTGATGGAGATTGTTTTCCAACTTTCTCTATGTCTACATGAATTGGAGGAGCTTGTGGTCGGTGAGGTAGATCTCTTTGTCATAGACATGGTACCTAGGAATCACACTAGATAATGTCTTGCTGTAATAGGCCATCGAATTTCCATGCCAAGTGAGGACTACACATATAACATAATTTGACGCATCTGTCTCAATCTGGAACCAGTTTTGCAAGTTTAGTAGAATGAAGACTAGTGTTGAGCAGAGGCATTGCTTTAGATTCTTGAACACTTTTTGTTGTGCCTTGGCCCAAACAAACTTGGCTTTGGCTCTACCTCATCTGGATTAGGGCCAAACAATATGCGAGAAGCCCAAGATGAACCTTTGGTAGATGTTAGCGAGGTCTAGGAAGTTACATAACTCCTTTAGTTGGATCCACATACACAACATACTCATCCATAATGTATCCCAGACATTGAATTCTTTGCATGTCGAATGAAGACTTAAAAAATTTACCAACTTGATGAGAACCCTATAGAGTTCTCGTTTTCTTAGAGGTCACATTTAGTGGTTGTTTTTACCCTCATTTCAAAACATGTCACCGTCAGTGGCACCATTTTTTTGGTGGGGGTTAAAATTACAACATTTGGTAACCATGATATTTAATATTGCTAACACAATTCATAAAATCATCTCTTGAATCGAAAAGTGGTGCTACTATTAGCACTTATTTTTCTTTTTCAAAGTTAACATTACAATTGGCTTCAAATCATGGACCTAACAATTGGTACCATTGCAACCAAAATATTAAATCAACTCTTAAATTGAAAAGTGGTGCTACAAATAACACTCTTTTAGTTTTTTGAGGTTAAAATTCTAACATATTTAAAACCATAGTCTTAACAACTTCTATCATTACAACCAAAATCTTAAAATCAATCCTTGAATCGAAATATGTGCGAGTAATAACACCATTTTTTATTCCAAACTTAAAATTCAAACATTTTTTGAACCACTATCTAAAAAAATATCATTATTATAATCTAATTTGACATACTCACAACTACTTTACGATCATTCCCCTTAAATAATTTTTAAAAACTATAAAAAAAAAACTTTAATTATTTTTTGAAAAATTATTATTATTATTTAAAAAAATCTAAAATAAAAAAAATCGTATTAAAAACAACATTTTGTAAAATTACAATTTTTTTATAAAATATGAATTTAAAAAAAATTAAAAAATAATATAAAATATTTTTTAAAAACAAATATATATTTTTTAAAATAATAATATTATAAATCAAATAAACATCCAAAAGTAAAATACAAATCAATTAACTTAAAACCAATTAAAAATAAAATAAAATAAAACATAAATAAATAACATAAAAATTGAAAACTATTAAAGAAGAAAAAAAAACTTTAAAAATTTATTAAAAAACATATATGTGTTACCCCTCTCCTCTTTATTGTAAATGGCTCATATAGAGAGGGAAATGGGCAATTCTAAGAATCGCTCCCTCCCCCTTTAACACATATAAGTTTTTGAATGTATCCTTTCAATTTTTAAAAAAATATATACTTTTTATTAAAATGTTTCATGTTTTTTCGTTAAGTTTGTGTTATATATTTTTTATAATTTCACTTTTAATGTTATATTTTTACATTTATTTTTAAAATTTTTCATTTTATCTTTTTACAGGTTTTATGAAAAAATAAAGTTTTTTTAGTTTTTTAAATATATATATTTTTAAATATATTCTTTTAAAAATGTGATGGTGGAGTTGAGGTAAGTGGGATGATTTTGTTTACAATAATGATGAATTTTTAGTTTATAGCTTTAAAAATATTGTAATTTAAAGTTTATAATAAAAATGGTGCTACTACCAACACCTCTTTTTGATTCAGGGGTTGATTTTAAGATATTGTTCACAATGGTACCAATTGTTAAGATCATGGTTTCATACAAGTAATAATTTTAACCCTCCAGAAAACAAAAAGATGCTATTCACAAAATTGTTTTTTGATTCAAGGGTTGATTTCAAGATTTTGGTTACAATAGAACTGATTGTTAAGGTCATGGTTTCAAATAAGTTATAATTTTAACCTCAAAAAGACAAAGGGGTGCCATTAATAGAACCAATTTTTGATTTAGGGGTTGATTTTAAGGCTTTTGTTAGCAACATTACAAATTATGGTTGCAAAAGGTTTCCATTTTAACACCAAGAAAAAATGGTGCTACTAGTGGAATTCATTTTTAATTTAGGGGTTGACTTTAGTATTTTTGATGAAAAATATGGATTTTTAGCACTAGAGTTCTCGTTTTGAGGTAAAAGTTCTCATTAGGTTGGTAACTATGTTACTTCTCCATATTGGACTTTAACTTGTGTTTTTTCATGGTTCTCATCACTTGCTAAATGTGCTTCCAATGATCCTCTTAGGTTCTATTGAATATCATGATATCTTCTAGATATACAACCATAAAGGAATTGGTGAATGGCCACAAGATATTGTAATCTTTCACATGAATGTTTCTATAGCATTTAAGGCATGGACAACCACATGATGGTACCTTTTTTAAACTTGAACAATTTCTTACATACATTAGTTTTCTTGATTGACACCTAGTGATAGCTTGAGTTTAGATCAATATTATTGAAAAAAATGGTGCCTTTGAGTTGATTGAGAATATCATCAATCTAGGGGATTGGATATCGGTTCTTGACTTTGATTTTATTCAAGGCTTTGTAATCAATACAAAGTTTCCATGTCCCATGCTTCTTTTGAACTAGCATAATTGGGCTCCTAGAAGTTGAGGATCTTGGTCAAATGTGTCCCTTTTCTATTATCTCTCAAATTTAGTATTTATTTTAACAATCTCTAGAATAGAGCATATTTATACTGAGCTGTTAGGTAGAGGGGCACTCGATGTCAAATCAATTACATTCTTTATCTCATAGTGTTGATGTATCCTTAGAGGTGAGGCGAAGATATACATATTTTTTTCCACCATCTTGTCCACTTGCTTGTGCTATGTAGAGAGGCCCCTTCCAAAGTCCTTGATGGTTGTGGTGATCTTTCATTTACCTTTCAATTGAATCATGAAGAGAAAAAATCTTCCAATCTAAGAGATAAAATTCCTGCATTGCTTCACTTTGATCAAAGAGACTACAATAGTAAGGGATAAATATGGTATCCAGTATACATTACCTCCCAATGTAGCAATGATTGCACATGGTATATATGAGGTTACCTCCCATTGTAAAAATGATAACACATGGTCTAGATTCATAAATAGTGTGATGCTTCCATATATATGGTTGTCCTAAAAGAACATCACAAACTTCAAGCATGCAAATATCTATTATGACCCAGGGGGGGAATATGTAGGGATAAATGTATATGATATGACCCAAAGAGGGGGAGTATATGGGATAAATGTACATGTAATGTGTAAATATATATGTAATAGAGTCGACCTAATAGTAAAGGGGCCTCATGTGCAAGTGTGAATGAGTATGTATATAAATCATGTATTCATTATTGGAGACATGTGAATGGTGATGTATGAAGGTATTTGGTTATGTGGAGGAGGTATCCTATTATTTAAGGAGTTGTTGTGTAACTTATCTATCTTAGAGTTTTTCTCCATGATCACATTCTATACATGGTGTGTACTTCTATTATTTTATGATATTTTAAGCAATTGGATCATTACATTTGGTATCAGAGCATTGATCCTAGGGTTTTGCTTCCTCAAGAAATACATCTTATCATTTTTAGCTATAAATGTTTTTTGGGGCCACTTAAGAAGGTGAAACTTCGAGGATATTTAGAAGATATATTAGAGTACCGTGGTACAAATTTCAATTTCTGATTCATTGTAATGTCAAAGATACACCTTGTGGAAGATAGGGTTTCTAACTAGTCCTGTAACTAGTCTCAAACATGTGTTCCAGGTAAAACAATCATATATTCTTCATAGAGGATCCAAATTCTGTGAGACCAATTCCATTGGAAATAGTACAATTATTAGAAATTTTTGTGTAAGTTTCAGAATCATATAGAAAATATTGGGCGTGTGGCATTCTGTACAAGTTCGTTCTCTAGAATAGGAAAAATTTCAGCAAGGTTTGAGAAAGTTACCATAACTTTCATCTGGTTCACATAACTTTGGTCAGACCTATGGAATTGTAGAGAAGATATTTCAGAGTACTGTAGGTCAAATTTTCAGACTCATAGGGGCTGGAATTTCATAAATACATTAGAATTAAGGTTGGCTAGGAGGACAAACTCCAAATCATGGTTTCAAAGCTATGTTCACTTAAAACTATCATTAATTTTTATTGGAATGTCCGATTGAGCTAAATCAAAAGCCATTGGAAAGAGTAAACATATAATATTATATTGGAACAATTATAACTATTTGAGATAATTATTTCTAATATATTGAGGTTGTAAGTTGGGGTTTGGGTTATACCTCAATTAGGAATCAATGTCAATACCTACCTTTAGTGGAGATGAAGATAAAAATGAAATCAATCTCGAAGAATGGTTGAGGATAGTAAAGAATAGAGGTTTCGGTATTTTTGGGACATTTCTTGGTTTTTTGGGGGAGCTTCTAAGTAGTGGAATAAATTTGATGAAGATAGTTGATTCCACTCCACATGGGAAGAATTTGAAAAACTCTTCTTAGATAAATGGATTAGGGATACAAAATGGAGGAATTGTATAGAATTCAAGATGAATTAAAAGGAGAAAAATAAGAGATTAAGAATAAGGGCGAGGATCTACATAATATATGACCCCTTAATGAATTATTCATTAAGAAGGTTAAGAACCTAAAGCAAGAAAATAGTAGCAAAACTAAATCAGAAACGAATGATTCAAAGGAAGAATTGAAAAGGAAATATGAAGAGGTATGTATATTACGAAACCATAATAAAAAACTATTAGATGAGGTTAGTATATTGAAAGAAGAAAAGACGAATTGTCAAATTCAAGAAGAAACAAGGATCTTGGATGGAGAATCTACCAAAAGACTTGAAGAGGAAATTGGCAAGAAGGTCAAGGATTCCCTAAATACTGATGAGGTAAAATAAAAAGCACAATACAAAATTGAAGAAGGACGTTAGAATTTGATAAATAGGGTGACATTGCAACTTAAAAAGGAGAAAGAAGAAAATATTTAGGAAGGTCACCTGAAGATACTTGAAGAAGTTGAACTCCATCTAGAGGATGTACATGACAAATATGATGGCATTATCTCCAAGGCTAGAATAATCCAAGAGCAAGCAAAGAGGATATATGATTCCATTGTCTATGAAAATAAGATGGATGAAATGGGTGTGTAGAATGAAGAAAAATTGTATTGATCCAGGTGGATATCTGTGGCCAGCCACCTATTCCAATTGGTTCAAAACAATCTTCTGGCAATTTACTATTTTTAATAGTTTTTTTGGTTCCTAAACTTCCGGGGCCATTTTGAGGGTCTAAATGAAGTTTTTTTCGGGATAAAGAACCTTAATTAAGGCCAAAGGATTTGATTGATCTCCCAAAATGAATCTCCTTGACAATACCTTTCCAACTCACTATCGTGCGCCCCAAACAGAGGTAGTATGCTAAAGTTACACCCCCGGGAACTTGATACACCAAACTACTCAAAACAGGGTCCACAAAATTGTTGGATTTTCATCTTCTGGGGTTAGGGTTTTGAACTTTTCTTTATGTTAAAAAGGCCTTTAGAGCCTCATTGTGATCATCTTCTTGTGAATGCGAGTAGCTTTCACATATCTTATCAGAGACAAGCTACCACCATTCTAGCGAGTCTTCCACTCTGTATTTCTACAATTTTGTACATTTTTCTCATTAATAAAAATTGTGTATCAATGTATCTATGTGTTTATGGTTATATCTCTGATTAATATATGTTATATTATTGGATATATGATATAACTATGTATATTTATTTATTATATCTCTGATCTCATTTCATGCCGAAAATAATCCCGATCAATGGTATCAGAGCAAGATTCTCTTTTTCGTTTTTTTTCAGTTCATGTCCCCGATGAGGTATTAGTATAGAAATTTGGGTCTATATCTTGCCTCTCTTGAGGAAAATATCTCTCGTACATCCAAGAAACCCTCCATGGTGGAAGAAAATAAAAATGATAGAGCATATGATTATATTAATCTATTGCTTGAACAATCTCTCACGCGACAGAGGGAGAAAATGATGGATAATTTTTCCCACATCCTTCAACGCCTATTGATAACAACCAATGAATATTCATCAAGTGAAAAAATTGGAGGAACCTCACCTTTCAAGGTACATGTTAATTTTAATATTCTCGTATTTGAAGGATATATAGATGCAGATGCCCAAGAAAAATGGTTGAATATGCTAGAAGGTTATTTCTCTGTTCACAATTTTTTTGACAGGGAAGAGATCACCTTCTAACTCCTTAAGGATCTGCCCCATGTCAAAAATTGGTGGGAAAATTACTAGGATAAAATTTCCATAGAGGAGTCTGGAATATATGGGGCTGAGCCCACTTGGGACTTTTTTGTGGATGCGGTCAAGGAACGATATTACCCTGTTGGTAACTATGATGATCAATACATGAGATTGACCACATTGCGTCAAGAGAGGGGCCAAACACTGCTAGAGTTCACCAATACCTTCCATAACTTGTGCACTACGCTGTGTATCAAAGATTCAGAGCGACATTAGGTTCTGAAATACCGTGGGGTTCTACATAGATACATCCAAACTGAAATGGATTTTCTGGAAATCTCATCACTGGGAGCTGCCAATCGATATGATGTCAAAATCAAGCAGAAATTTAGGCACTAAAACAAAAGAGAGTTCAGTTTTGCAAATATGTAACAACCAAAGTATGATAAAGAAGACCCTAACAAAAAGCCTCTCAAAAACTAGTCTAATCCACAATAAAAGAAGGGTCACGAAAAGATGAAGAAGGACACTGGAAAGTTGTGTGATTTCCACAAAATCCCCTGGCATGACACCGATGAATGTCACTCAAAACAATCATTAGTGGTCGATATCAAAGAAAAATATCCGAACCCAGATATGGAATCTGATTCAGAAAATAATTGGAGAAGAATTATCATCGACACAAACCCCACTACTACTATCACGACCACAACAATTCAACCAGAAGAACCAAGAGATCTTGAAGAGTGGGAGTGCCTCTTTAATTCACAAATGTGGGTGAAGGGGACCCCGCTGCATTTCATTGTTTATAGCGGAAGACAAAAGAACCTCATCTCAGAAGAGGTCATCAAACAGTTGGGATTGTCGACAACACCACACCCGCATCCATACAACATCAGGTGGCTTCACCAGGGACAAGATCTCCGTGTCAGCCAACAGTGTTTATTTTCACACGACATCCAACCCTTCAAGGATGAGGTATTATGTGATGTTTCCCCACTAGATGTATGTGATGTTATGTTGGGCCAACCATGTATGTGGAAGTGCCATGCTATTTATGAGTCTCGACCCCGTAGTGTCATTATTACTCTAGGGAGTCATCTCTACAAGATACCAGAGGTAGTTCCAACTACTGTCCCACCTAAACAATTCCTCAAGGTAGTATCTCATGCTATAAAATTCAACTTCTTCACAGTTTGTTCAAAAGATGAACATAAGAACACCACTGTAGCTTCAGTCCAAGCACCTTCTGTCCAACAAAAGAAGGTTGAAAAGATTGAAGCAAAGCACAAGGATTACTTTTAAAAACAGTCCTCTCATGTAGCCAGATTGGTTAAAAAGGTACAACCCTTCCATCCACAGGTTCATGATAGCCTTCAACAAGCTAAGGAACACAACTTCTCCAGCAAGGCAAGCATCTCATCAAGATGCAGATTCAAAAAATGCTTTTCCCTCTCCCTTGAGAACTCAACACAATGGAGAGCATTTCTTCCTAAGGAGGCAGGATTGATCTAGGTGGATATCGGTGGCCACCTACCTATTCTAACTGGCTCAAAACAATATTTTGGCAATTTACTATTTTTAGCAGTTTTTTGATTCCTAAAGTTCCGAGGCCATTTTGAGGGCCTAAATGAAGTTTTTTTGGGATCAAGCACCTCAATGATGGAAAAAGGCTTTGATTGAACCCCCAAAATGAATCTTCTCGACGATTCATTTCCATCGTGCTATCGTGCATCCCAAATGGAGATCGTATGCCAAAGCTACACCCTCTAGAAGTTGATACACCAAACTACCCAAAACAGGGTCCACAAAACTGTTGGATTTTCATCCTCCAGGGTTAGGGTTTTGGATTTTCTTTATGTTAAAAAGGCCTTTAGAGCCTCATTGTAATCGTCTTCTTGCGAATGTGAGTAGCCATCACATCTCTTCTCAGAGACAAGATTCCACCATTCTATCGAGTCTTCCACTCTGTATTTCTACAATTTTGTACATTTCGCTCATTAATAGTAATTGTGTATTAATGTTTATCTATGTTTATGGTTATATCTATGATAAATATATGTTATATTATGATGCAAGAGCATCTCAAGAGAGCCAACGCGGAGACAACAGACAGCTGGAAAAGTGCCCAACACAAATTTTGAAATTACCTTGAAGTTATTGCGCAATCTTAAATGAAATAATTAAGAAGGAGCGCACTTGTAAAATGTAAATGGACCTTGAGCGATCCGCTCTCATCCTTAGTAGGTAGAAGGAATTTATAGTAGTTAATGCAAGTAGATATAATTGAATGTTAGATTAGATAGTTTTAGAGCATAAGAGGGAAATGGGATATAGACACCCTCATTGTGTATTGTAACATGAGAATGAAGAGTAGATAAGAGCATAGAGGAGAAGCAGAGAGCTGTGTGAAAACACCCATGTACAAAAATTTGAATTAATAGAGAAAGATTTGATTCAAATTCATGGCATCGTGTTTGTTCTCTGTGTATGTATATTGAATGCTATGCTCATGGTTATTTCACTCTTTCTACTGTACATTTTCTTTTATACTATGTATGAATGATTTCTTGTTAAATGTTTGAAATCTGAGAGGAAAGGGAAAATGAATGAGTTTCAATTGTTTCTCTATCTGAGCAAGAGTTCCTAGAAGGAGTGCAGTTGAATTGTCCACAAGGAGTGCGTTGACAAGGGGTTAAGAGGTTTGTCTCTGAAAAATCAGATAGAGTAGCTTTGTTCTCATTCACATAGAAGTGTAGTTAGGCACAAGAGCCGTGCAAGGAGTGCGCAGGCTGAGTAAAGTCTCAGAATTTCGAATTTGAGCGAAGTATTGAGAGACTTCTACTGCAGGTGTGCGCAGAGTCGAAGAAGTTCAACACTTGAAAATGTTTGATGGTCTACCACAAGGAGTGCGAGCAGGGGTTTTTCTGAAAGACTCGTAGTTGTGGGAAAACTTAGCAGGATTTTAATCTTCGAAGGGGTTGAAGGAAGGAAAGCGTCCAAGTACCTTGAAAATATGGAGGAAGGCATAACAATGTCAAACCACGTGAGGACAAGTTCTCAAGGAAAGAATGGACGGTCATAATTCTCTGTGGAGAATCCGTGAAGTCTTGTGAGCCGTTAGATCTCACAGAGGCGCAGGGGAGTTACCGCAAGTATTCCAAAAGGTGCAAGCTCAGGAGAGGCAGAGCCATCGATCCAAGTCATCCAGGAGCCGTTGGATCACTCGTGAAATCGCCTATCGGGATTTCGTGAGTGGAAGGGTCGAAAACTTGGTATCAAAGTTCACAAAATTGTGAAGCGCGAAGCCGTGAAGGATCGATAGGATTGTGTGGGACCATAGGATCCAGTGGGGTGGACAGGTGGCACACTATCGATGTAGAAGTCAACTGCGTCGACCACTTTGAAGTTTTGTAAGTCGAATTCCCGAATTGGCGGGAAGGCTAGTTGTGGGGCCAGCGCCAAGAAACGTGTCGGAGTCTGACACCTCGGGATTTTGGGGTTCGTGGGTAGAGCTGTATGTTATCTCAACTCGCGAATGCGTGAAAGTCAACAAGTCAGAGCGATATCAGAGTCTCAGAGTTTCAGGATTCGGGGTCATAGTGAGTAGGCACTCGACCACAGGATTCACGATATCGCAAAGTCCGATCTCCTAAGTGCAAAGGGAGGATCCCACGAGGATTTGCTGTGGGTGCAGATTTTCTGGAAGGGAAATAGAAGAGCTGTTTTAGAGTTCTTTGGGCCAGTGAAAGGAGAAAGATCCTGTGTACATGGACCTTTTGACCTGTGGGTTGTGGAGGGGCTGCGTGCATTGCCATCAGTTTGGTATCAGAGCTCAGAAAGGTTCTTTTCTTTCTGTAGCAGAGAAGAGGAGAATTCACCATGCCACTAAGGAGAAGGGACAGAAAAACACCCGATCCACCAGAGGAGAGGGAAATGACGAGAAGAAGAGGTAGGAAGATGACTTATCCAACCATGGAGAGAGAGATGCATGATCTACGATCCATACTCGAAGACATGGAGACAACACAAAGACACACAGTCAGTGCTGGGGATCTTAGTGATTCTGAAAGTGAAATTGAGGCCAAACATGAAGAAGAATTTGTATCTGAAGATGCAGCAAACGAACGTTTGAATAGGGCTATTGCAAGAATGGGTGCAAGAGTGAAAATGGACATTCCAATTTATGAGGGAAATCTGGATGTAGAGGAGCTTCTAGATTGGATTAGAGACCTGGACACGTACTTTGACTATGAAGATGTCGAAAAGGACAAGAAGGTCAAGCATGCTGTCACGAGATTAAAGGGACATGCAACATTGTGGTGGGATGAACTACAAGCTGACAGACACTGCAAAGGCAAGTAGAAGATCAAAATCTGGGACATAATGATCGCGAAGATGAAGGCGAAATTCATCCCTAGAGATTACCAGATTACTCTGTTCAGGAGAATGCAGAACCTGAGACAAAAGATGATGACAGTGAAAGAATACACTGAAGAATTCTATAAGCTAAACATCAGGGTAGGTCATCGGGAAAGCGATGATGAAAAGGTTTCCAGATACATGAATGGTCTGATATACGACATTCAGGATGAGATGAGCATGGTAACCATCCAAACGGTGGAAGATGCTGATCGGATGGCTCTAAAAGCTGAAGAGAAGCTGAGCCAAAAGTAGGGTCAAAGAGGCCGAGGCAGAAGTCAGCCTAGAGGCAAATCAGTTGCCCAGGATAAATGTCAGAATCCCAAGGAGGACTGGAAGAAACCTTAGACTCGAATTGAGAGAGGTGGAAGCTCACAGCGAGGGAAATATGCTGAACAGAGAGGGCAACATACTGACTTGAGAGGAGATTATGCTGACAATAATACTTTTCCTCATACTAGAGGTAGAGGAAGGGGAAGAGGTAGATTAATAACATGATTCACATGTGGAAAGAATGGGCAAAAGTCTTACGAGTCTCCAAACAAAAAGAGAGAAGGAGGAGAAACTCACATCGCTGAAGCACAGAGGTGAGATGTTGAGGCAGAAGACGCTGAAGGCGAAAGATCGCTGATGATGTGAAAAACTCTTTTGACACCAGAGAAGGAGGTGGAGAGTTCAGTCCAAAGAACCAAACTTTTTAGGACTGCTTGCAAGAACAAGGATAGGGTATGCAAGGTCATTGTGGATAGTGGTAGCACGGATAATCTCATTTCAACAGATATGGTAGAAAAGGTAAATCTGGAGACGATTGATCATCCAAGCCCATACAAAGTTTCGTGGCTACAAAAAGGACATCAGGTAACTGTCACTAAACAATATTTAGTTGAATTCAAGATAGGAGGATATAATGATAAGATACTCTGTGATGTTATTCCCATGGATGTTTATCATCTATTTCTGGGTAGACCATGGCAATATGATAGGAATGTGATTCATGATGGGAGAATGAACACATACACCCTAAAGAAGAATGGGAGGACTCACATGTTGCTTCCAATCAAGGATAAGAAGGTGAAACCAGAAGTAAGCAACACTGTGCTTCTCATGAGTGGGAAGGAACTTATTACAGAGGTTAAGAAGAACGAGGATCCACAATTCATTGTGGTCAGGAAACCGAAGATTGTTTTGACCAACACGAGAGTAGATGATTTACCAGGAGAAGTTCAGGAGCTGCTAGAAGAGTTCGCTGACATAGTAGTGTATGAAATACCTCGTTCGTTACCACCGATTAGAAGTGTAAGTCATCATATTGATCTCATACCAGGATCCATTTTACCAAACAAAGCTGCGTACTAATTGACGTCGCAAGAGAATGAAGAGGTCAAAAGGCAAGTCCATGATTTATTGGAAAAAGGATTGGTTAGAGAAAGCTTGAGTCCATGTGCTGTTCCGACATTACTCAGTCCGAAGAAAGACGGAGGCTGGAGGATGTGTACTGAATCGAGGGAAATCAACAAGATAACCATCAGGTATAGATTCCCATTTCCAAGGATGGATGATCTGATGGATTTCTTGAGTGGAGCAAAATTCTTTTCAAAGATTGATTTGAAAAGCGGTTATCATCAAATCCGCATGAGAGAAGGTGATGAGTGGAATACAACATTCAAAACCAACGAAGGGTTGTATGAATGGCTTGTTATGCCGTTTGGCTTAGCAAATGCACCGAGTACCTTCATGATGTTGATGAATGAAGTCCTGAGGGAGTTCATCGGAAAATTTGTTATCGTATATCTGGATGAAATACTGTTTTTCAGTAGAATAGTGGCAGAGCATCTGAAACATTTGGCTATAGTGATGCAAAGGTTACAACAGGAGAAGCTGTTGATAAATATGAAGAAATCCTCATTCATGAAGACAGAGGTCATTTACTTGGGGTTTGTTATTTCTACATATGAGTTGATGATGGATCCAGATAAGGTGGAGGTAATAAAAAATTGGCCATCTCCGAAGAATATCTTTGAGGTGAGAAGTTTTCACGGATTGGCTAGTTTCTACCGGAAGTTCATTAGGAATTTCAGTGGAATTAGTGCACCGATGATGGACACAGTGAAGAAAATACACAAGTCTTTTCACTGGACAAAAGAGGCTGAGAAGAGTTTTAATCTGTTGAAGAGGAAGATTACAGAACAACCAATTTTGGTGTTGCCGGATTTCCAAAAGACATTTCAGGTGAAATGAGATGCAAGTCGATTTGCAATAGGGGCAGTCTTGAGTCAGGAAGACAAGCCGATAGCATACTTCAGCGAGAAGCTGAATGAAGCGAAAGTGAAATACTCCACTTATGATAAGGAGTTTTATGCTATTATACAGGCACTGAAGAAATGGAGACACTACTTGATCCCAAAAGAGTTTGTCTTATACATTGACAATCATGCATTGCATTTTGTGAATCAACAAGAGAAGTTGAATCAAAGACATGTAAAATGGGTTGAATACATGTAGAACTTTACTTTTGTAATTAAGCATATTTCGGGTACTACTAACAAAGTTGCTGATGTTTTGAGCAGGAAGTGTTTGCTATTGCAGGAGTTCAGAGTCAAGACGTTGGGTTTTGATGACCTCAGGGACATGTACGCAGATGATCCAGATTTTAAAGGAGTGTATGAAGCAGTTGAGAATTCAATTCTCAGGGATAGAAGCAAATGGACATAATACATGATCCAGGAAGGATTACTGTTTAAAGGTAATCAACTGTGTATTCCAAAATGCTCCATGAGGGAGAATTTGCTGAAGGAGAAACACAGTGGAGGATTAGCAGGACATTTTGGTCACGACAAGACGTTCGCAAAGTTGAATGAGTCATATTTTTGGCCGGGAATGCGAGCAGACGTCAAAATATTCGTGGACAGATGAAGAATTTGTCAGCATTCAAAGGGAAGGAAACATAGTGCATGGTTTTATCAACCATTTCCCATACCTGAGAGGCCGTGGGATGCAATCAACATGGATTTCATATTGGGGTTTCCAAGAACACAAAGAGGTTTTGACTCAATCTTTGTGGTGGTGGATAGATTTTCCAAGATGGCACACTTCATTCCATGTCAGAAGACCAGTGATGCAACTCACATTGCGAATCTATTTTTCAAAGAAGTCATTCGACTTCATGGCTTACCAAGAAGCATAGTTTCAGATCGAGACACCAAGTTCGTAGGACACTTTTGGAGGACCTTATGGAAGAAGCTGGGAACTAACTTGTCATTTAGTTTGGCTTATCATCCTCAGACGGATGGATAGATAGAAGTGGTGAACAAAAGTCTGGGAGACTTGCTGAGAAGCTTGGTGACAGAACACCACAGCTAGTGGGACAACATATTACCACAGATAGAGTTTGCTTATAACGACTCAGTTAACAGAAACACAAATTAGAGTCCATTTCAAATTATTTATGGCATGTAACCGAGAGGAATTTATGAATTGAGAGATTCAGAATAGAATGCAACTAGGAGTGCTAGTGCAGAAGAATTCACAGAGGCGATGAAGGAACTTCACAGCCAGGTGAAGGAGCGATTGCAAAATTCAAGCCGGGAATATAAGCATAGAGAAGATCAACACAAGAGATAACTTCAATTTGAGGTTGGTGATTTGGTTCTGGCACATTTGAGAAAGGAAAGTTTCCCAAGAGGAACATATGATAAGATGAAGATGAAGAAAATCGAACCATGTAGGGTCTTGAAGAAATTTGGGGCGAATGCTTATGAGATTGAATTACCCAATGGGATCGGAATTTCTTCGATATTCAATATCTCAGATTTGTACCCATATAAAGCTGAGGAAACAGGGATAGGAAATGAACAACCAGTGATCCAGTGGACAAAGCAGATGCGTTGCAGAAAATCCGTAGATGGAGCGCATACTGGACAAAAGAGCGAGCAAGAAGACCAGACGAAAGCAATACTTTGAATATCTGGTCAAGTGGAAAGGCCATCCAGTTGAAGATGCCAGCTGGGAGAGCGAAGCAGAGGTCCATAGGCATGGACACATCGTACACGAGCTCATGAATAGGAGCCCATGAAAAATTTCAAGCTAGAGAGTATGATGCAAGAGCGTCTCAAGCGAGCCAGCGTGGAGACAACGAACAACTGGAAAAGTGCCCAGCACAAATTTTGAAATTACCTTGAAGTTATTGTGCAATCTTAAATGAAATAATTAAGAAGGAGCGCACTTGTAAAATGTAAACGGACCTTGAGCGATCCACTCTCATCCTTAGTAGGTAGAAGGCATTTATAGTAGTTAATGCAAGTAGATAGAATTGAATGTTAGATTAGATAGTTTTAGAGCGGAAGAGGGAAATAGGATATAGACACCCTCATTGTGTATTGTAACATGAGCATGAAGAGTAGACAAGAGAATAGAGGAGAAGCAGAGAGCTTTGTGAAAACACCCATGTACAAAAATTTGAATTAATAGAGAAAGATTTGATTCAAATTCATGGCGTCGTGTTTGTTCTCTGTGTATGTATATTGAATGCTATGCTCATGGTTATTTCACTCTTTCTACTGTACATTTTCTTTTATACTATGTATGAATGATTTCTTGTTGAATGTTTGAAATCTGAGAGGAAAGGGAAAAGGAATGAGTTTCAATTGTTTCTCTATCTGAGCAAGAGTTCCTGCAAGGAGTATAGTTGAATTGTCCGCAAGGAGTGCATTGACAAGGGGTTCAGAGGTTTGTCCCTGAAAACTCAGATAGAGTAGCTTTGTTCTCATTCACATAGAAGTGCAGTTAGGCACAGGAGTCTTGCAAGGAGTGCACAGGTTGAGTAAAGTCTCATAATTTCGAATTTGAGCGAAGTATTGAGAGACTGCTGCTACAGGTGTGCGTAGAGTCGAAGAAGTTCAACACTTGAAGGTGTTTGACGGTCTGCTGCAAGGAGTGCGAGCAGGGGTTTTTCTGAAAGACTCAAAGTCATGGGAAAACTTAGTAGGATTTTAATCTTCGAAGGGGCCGAAGGAAGGAAAGCGTCCAAGTACCTTGAAAATCTGGAGGAAGGCGTAGCAACGTTGGACCGCGGGAGGACAAGTTCTCAAGGAAAGAACGGACGGTCGGAATTCTCTATGGATAATTCACGAAGTCTTGTAAGCTGTTAGAGCTCACAGAGGAGTAGGGGAGTTACCGCAAGTATTCCAAAAGGTGCAAGCTCGAGAGAGGCAGAGCCATCGATCCAAGTCAGCCAGGGGTCGTTGGATCACTCGTGAAATCGCCTATCGGGATTTCGTGAGTGGAAGGGTCAAAAAATTGGTATCAAAGTTTACGAAATCGTGAAGCATGAAGCCGTGAAGGATCGATAGGATTGTGTGGGACCACAGGAGCCAGCGAGGTGGACAGGTGGCACACTATTGACGTAGAAGTCAACTGCGTCGACCACTTTGAAGTTTCGTAAGTCGAAGTCCCGAACCGACGGGAAGGCTAGTTGTGGGGCCAACGCCGAGAAATGTGTTGAAGTCTGACACCTCGGGATTTCGGGGTTCGTGGGTAGAGCTGTATGTTATCGCAACTTGTGAATGCATGAAAGCCGACAAGTCAGAGCGATATCGGAGTCTTAGAGTTTCGGGATTCGGGGTCATAGTGAGCAGGCGCTCGGCCACAGGATTCACGATATTACGAAGTCCGATCTCCTAAGTGCAAAGGGAGGATCCCACGAGGATTTGCTGTGGGTGCAGATTTTCCATAAGAAAAATATAAGAGCCGTTTTAGAGTTCTTCGGGCCAGCGAAAGGAGAAAGATCCTGTGTACGTGGACCTTCCGACTTGCGGGTTGTGGAGGGGCTGCGTGTGTTGCCATCATATTACTGGATATTTGATATATCTCTGTACATTTCTTTATTATATATTCACTCTCATTTCGTGCCAATTCGGATCAACAAGAAAAGAGTATAGAGGATTCCATTGTCTATGAAAAGAACATGGATGAAATGTGTGTGTAGAATGAAGAAAAATCGTCAATTCTGAAACCATATTGACACCTTCAGTACCATGAAATATTTCAAGGAAGATAAGAAGTTCAATATTAACGATATCAAGGAAGAATATGGAATACTTATCAATATTCATGGAACAAGCCATCACAAAGCCACTCTTCAGAAAGATATTATCAGAGACCAACACAAAATACATATTGGAGAATCTTCAACAACAATACATGGAATCTAGAGAAAGAAAATTATGCAATAACTAGCCACCAAGGATTACAACTGAAAATAATTGATTTTGGATGGATGGATCATCACCAATGGAAAGAAGAAAGAAGGTACATAAGAAAATCATATTACTTGGTTTCATCACATGTGAAGCCTTCAATTGCAAAGATTCGAGGACAAAGTTTTTTTAAAGAGGGTACTATGTTACAACCAAAGTGGGGAATATATAGGGATAAATGTATATGATATGACCCCAAGAGGGGGCATATATGGGATAAATGTACATGTAATGTGTAAATATATATGTAATAGTGTTGTCCTAATAGTAAAGGGGCATCATGTGCAAGTGTGAATGAGTATATATAGATATCATGTATTCATTATTGAAGACATGTGAATGGTGATGTATGAAGGTATTTGGTTATGTGGAGGATTTTCTCCTATTCTTTAAGGAGTTATTGTGTAACTTATCTATCTTGGAGTTGTGCTGCATGCTCACATTCTATACATGGTGTGTACTTTTGTTCTTTTATGATATTTTAAGCTTTTGGATCATTACAATATCACACAATACACTATCTTTGAAGGGATTGACATTGTAGTGTAGGAAAGATTATTGATTGAAACAAATGTCTCATCCTTGACCTAGCCAAATGATAACATATCATTGAGGGTGCTTTGTCATCGTAGGCTTCAAATTCTTAATGATATTTGTTGAGATCAAGTTCTTATGGATACATTTTCAACAATGAAACATAGTGCAATTCCTTTGAACCACATTTGTGAGTGGAAAATGTGATCACCTTCCTTAGGCTCCCCAGGCTCATCTCCTTGGACCTTTTCAGCAACAATGGTAACATTGGTCTCTACCTTGATGATATGTTTTACTTGATTCGAATAGAATCAAATTCTAAGCCATAAAAAAATTATGAGGCTTTTATATCAACCAATGATGATTGTTTGGAATGACATTTTTTAGTGTTGTGCCAAGGCTTTTAAGGATCTGACACCACTTTCTAGTGTCCTTTATTGACTTCCATTACTTTTCTTTTGCATGTGGTTTGGACAAGTTGTTATAAGGTTGGTTATGTTTGATTTGTCCTTTATTCTACCATTTGGGCCCACCTTTACCATTCTTTTCCTAAGGATGATTTACACACCCAAACTCTCTCTTATATTTCTGCCAAAACTTTTGCTTGATATTGACAAAATACTGGGAAGAGACTTCCACTGAAGAGATGTCCAAAACTGTATTTTTATTTGGATGTACATGTGTAGGACATTGTGGTATTTTAGAACCAAGTGTCATTTAGAGTCCTTGATACCCATCTTTGTATGAAATGTATGTAAGGTATTTGTGTACTCCGACACCCTTTGTCTTTGTTTTGGTGTGAAGTTATCCATCTTATGTATTGGCCATCATAGTTTCCAAATTAAGGGTAGGATTATTCCTTGCGATCATCAATAAGATCCGCACAAGTGGGTTCTATCCAAAATTATTTAGATTCATCTCTAGCATGTTTCACATAGTCTCATACCCAAATTTGACATATGAAAGGGAGTTGAGAAATGCGAAGGTGATCTTCTCATTGTTAGAATTTTTTTTGAATAAAGTAATATACCTCTAACAAACTCTATCATTTCTCCAAAGCCTCCATGTCTATCTTACCTTCAAACAAAAGAATGTTAGAGTTAACTTGTACCTTGAAGGGCATCATACATTCAATGTCATTTATTTTTAAAGGTGAGTCCATCATTGCTGGGACTCATCGAAAGATCTAGAAAAAATTATCCATAATATCGTTCCTTTGATGCTCAAGGGTTTCCTTGAGAAATATCTTGATAGGATTTCCCACTTCATTGTATTTATTTTTTCCACCATGGGAGGCTACTTGGGTTGGTGAGGGAAGTCTTTACCTATCTTAGTTAGTTCAATTTCCAATTCCTTGTACCATGACTTCGTTGGGGAGATGCATGGAAAAACAACAAAGAGAGGATTGTTTGGATACCAATGATCCATATTATATTGAGAATGAAATGAAGATGGAAATAACAAGTGAAATAACACATAGATATTACAAAGAGCATAATGATACAATGAAACCCAAACCTCATTAATGAATGAAATGGTGAAAAAACTACCAAGAACAAAGAAATATTGAATAGAATGGTGGCTTCTTATCTCTAAGAAGAGTTGTGTCATCTAAGATCATTCACAAAAAATCCCCTTACAAAGAACTTAATTTGATTTTTAACATACAATCTAAAACCTTAAGATGTAAAAACCCTAAGATCCAAAACCCAAACCCTAGGAGATGGGGCAAAAAAAGGAAGGTGAGCCTTGAGAAGCCTAGTTGATGTTAGCCTCATAATCCTAAAGTTCCATAGTCAAAGTATTTTCTAGTATAACTGTTTTTAGAAATTAATTTATTCTAGTTTGTTAGGATAAGGACACCTAGCTTCTATGTAAAGGACAACTATCACACTCATGTGATTATCTGATTGGTTGTTCTCCTAGATTTTAGTTTATATTTGAGCTATATAAACTAGCTCTTTCTCCAAGTGAGGTTAAGGAGTAGATTATGAATTCTCACTTCAGATTGTAATCACTTTTTCCTTATTAATAA
This sequence comes from Picea glauca, assembly GCA_000966675.3. Lineage (NCBI taxonomy): Eukaryota > Viridiplantae > Streptophyta > Pinopsida > Pinales > Pinaceae > Picea > Picea glauca. The sequence goes on from JZKD02S0111264.1 coordinate 563,615, forward strand.
AATTACGTGTTTTAGGACACTTTGTCAACATGGTATCATAGCCATGGTGAAAATTGTGATGGAAGAGAATTTCTGATGGATCAAGGAAGCAAGGGAAACTTCTTGACATCAACACAGATCTCTTCAAACTCAAGGGAAACGATACTGAGGTAATTTGTTGCTGTTTTTTAAAATAAGGAAAATTATTATTGTGATTACAACAATCAATTTGTTCATTAAATTGATTCATCTTTTTGAGTGGTAAACTTGTAGATTTGCAAATTTCAAGTTTGTAGATTTGATTAATTGCAACTTTCTTTCCTGTAAATCTAAGAGATCTAGGCGGATAAAAGTGTACTTTGTATTTTTTTATTCATATCTCATAGATCCATTGCTATTTTATTAAAAGGGCTAATTTGTAAACAATTGCTTCAGATCATTTTATAAATTTGGCAATTTAAATTTAGAGCTGTAGATTCTATATATTTTTTATAAGTTTTAGATCTGGACTGTATCAAGGTTCGTATCAAGGACTGTATCAAGGTCTGTATCAAGGACCAGATTGTGAATCATCAAATTGAATCTATGTTATCAAATCGGTAAAAAGGCAGATTCAAATTTGTTTGGATCAGATCTGGATCCCCTGGAAAAGTAATACCTTTGGAGATATCGCACACCAGAGATAACCCAGTCATCACCATTTGATGTTACTGCTGCATTACCATAACTAAAACACATATCTGAGGCAATATTCTCTTTTTCAGATCCGAGGCATTTATTTTCTCTGTACCAACCATAACCTGTATTCATAAATTCTAGCGTTCAGTTTGTAAATCCTAACCTTGTACAATATCTACTGCAAATAGATATTCATAAAGAACAAAAAAAATACAATGGAAAATACAAACATTACACAGAGATTTTTCCCCTGGAAACCCAAACCGGAAAAACCAACATGTTCTATATTCATTCATAGTTTTAGATTGTTTACAAGACACTATACATATAGGAGCCACCGACATCCAAAAACCTAACCCAATGACCTGGATTAGTCCAAAAACCTAATTCCTTAACCGGAAATAGAAAACCATCGGCAAAAACCATGTGCCGAGAAACCACCTAAATACATGACACGTTTCTCGAGGCAATTTTTTTTTCCGCAAAGAATATAACACATACCCACCATTCTCCCACTTGTTGTTTTCTTTGCATACAGGGGGTTACAGGGTTACATAGTCAAAAATCCAGGCCAACAATGCCCATGGATCCTCTACACCAAGAGAACTTCTTAGTGCTCACATATTTTGTTAATGAGTCTGCAACATTCTTCAAAGTGTCCACCTTCATCAGTGATACCTTCTTTTCTTCAATCATGTCTCTCACAAAGTGATATTGCACATCAATGTGCTTTGTCTTTGAATTATAAGAAGGGTTCTTCGCCAGAAAAATTGCACTCTCACTGTCACACTCTATCCTTATAGCTTGTTGTACCAACTCAATACCTGAACACAATCTTTGTAACCATACTGCTTCCTTAATTGCATGAGTGGCTGCCATGTTGTTAAGGTCCTAACCCGCACATAGGTAGATTAATGTATTCGGATGTAATAAAGGTCAATATTAATA
>JZKD02S0111264.1:570420-584259 GCA_000966675.3 Picea glauca
TTTCTGTTCTGCATATTTTATATATCTGGTATCTTGCACATGTATTCAGATTATGTAGTTGAAAGTGCCACTATAGCCTGTCTTTTTCTCATCCAACTTATTGCTCTTCTAGACAGGTTAAACAAATACCCGCTTGTAGATCTCCTATGAATCAAATCTCCAGCCCAGTCTGCATCCACAAAGCCATGTATATAGACCACTCTGTCTAATCCTAGTCTTCCTTCGTAGCACAATCCATAGCTATCAGTGCCACACAAATACCTGAAAACCCTTTTTACTGCTGTCCAATGCTCCTTCTCTGGTTTTGACACATACCTGCTCAAAACTTCCACTGCATGTGCAATGTCCAGTCTAGTACAGACCATTGCATACATCAAACTGCCAACTGCACTCATATATGGAACATGAGACATGTCCTCCTCTTCTTCATGTGTCTTGGGACACTGATCTATAGATAACTTTACACCAATAGGAATAGGAACCTTGACCGATTTACATTCCTACATATTAAACCTCTGCAATATTGTCTCGACATATTTTCTCTGATTTAACTAGATTTTCCTTTTTTTTCGATCTCTTTTAATTTCCATGCCCAAAATGAAATTTGAAGCACCAAGATCCTTCATGTCGAATTTAGAGGACAACTGAGTTTTAACATCCAAGATAATCTCCTTGTTGTTTCCTATCAACAACATGTCATCCACATACAATACCAAATAAATCAAATGATCACCAAATAATTTAGAATACACACAGTGATCCTCTTTGCTTCTTGTGAAGCCAAGTCCCAACATATAAGTATCAAATTTTTTATACCACATCCTTGGTGATTATTTTAAACCATACAGGGACTTTTTCATCTTGCATACTAGCTCCTTCTTTCCTTTCACAACATAACCTTCTGGCCGCTTCATAAAGATTTCTTCTTCCAGATCCCCATGCAGGAATGCTGTCTTCACATCCATTTGTTCTACTTCAAAATCAAATGCAACAGCAATAGATAACAAAAATAGTATAGAGGTTAACTTGGCAACATGAGAAAAAATCTCACCAAAATCAATTCCCTCAACCTGGGAACAACCCTTTTCTACTAACCGAGCTTTGTATTTCTCCACTTTTCCTTCTGCATTCAGCTTCTTTTAAAATACCCATTTGATGCCAATGGGATTTCTTCCTGTTGGCAACTCCACTAGATCCCAAGCCTCATTATTATCCAAAGATTCCATTTCTTCTTCCATGGCCCTTTTCCAGAGATTTCCATCCTCTGAATCCACTGCATCCATGACAGTTCTAGGATCATCATCAATAATAGACAAAGAAAAATTTGAGTGAAAATCAGATGGACTATACCTTTTCGGTAGCCTTCTTTCTCGATCTGATCTCCTCAATACTGGAGTATGAGGATCTTCTTCTTCTGATTCATGTTCTTTTGTAGAGTCTGATTCATAATCCTTTAAATCAAACTCTATCTTCTCTGGTTCTTCCTTTTTTGGTAGGATTTCCTGTTTAACAACATCCTTCATTTCTCTAAATACCACATCTCGGCTATACACTACCTTCTTAGTTTCTGGGTTCCAAAGATTATAACCTTTGAGACCATCTTTATATCCAACAAAGATACATTTTTCATCCTTCTTATCCTGTCAAAGACTTCAGATTTCTTCCTGAGGAAATATATCCAAGTTTTCCTTGAGAAGTCATCTATAAATGAGACACAATACATAGATTTTCCCAATGATGGGACCGACACAGATCCAAAAACATCACTGTGAACTAGTTGTGAAATTCCTTTTTCCCTCATTGCACCAGAGGGGAATCTTACCCAATTCTTCTTCCCATATAGAAAATGTTCACAAAAATCAAAATCTAGAGAGAATTTAGACATACCTTCAACCATACCTTTACCATGTAGTAGTCAAAGACCCTTCTCTCCGATATGCCCCAGTCTTTGATGCCACACCATAACCTTTTCTCTAGAGACTGTAGGAGTTATTTCTTCTTCAACTCCAATATCAGGAACAATGGAGCTATTAAAACCATCACTAATAGTGCTTCCTATCAACTTATACAGAGTTCCAAACCGAACTCCTTTCATCAACACCATTGCTCCTCGAACCATCCTGGAAGTTCCCTTTTCAAAAATTGTTTTTACCCCTGCATCTTCCATTTTTCTTATAGAAATCAAATTTATGGCCATACCTGGGATGTGAAGAACACTAGGTAGTGTTCTAATCCTCCCATATATGATCCTCAACTTCACCCTTCCTCTTCCTATGATTCTGGTTGTCGAATCATTACCTAAGAAAGCATTACCTCCATCATACTTTTCATATTCATAGAACCACTCCCTGTGGGGAGTCATATGAAAGGATGCACCAGAGTCAATCAACCATGCCTCATGATCTACATGTGTGCTTGAAGAGGCCAAGTACACATCCCCTCCTTCTTCCTTGGAGGTCTTTTCTTCTGTAGAAGAAGATTCTTCATATCCCTTCTTTTTCTCAACTTTGGATCTACACTGCTTCTTGTAGTGCCTTTCTTTTCCACACCTCCAAAGTACCCTTACAAAATTTCCAGGAGATTTAGATATACCCTTAGAATTAGATCTCCCACTTGAGAAATTAGATATATTTCTTTCCTGGGAATGTCCTCTTGCAAATAATGCGTCTGTGCTATGTCCTTCCATATTCTTCCATCTCATCTCCTTCGACAACAAGGATGAGACCACTTCTTCAAACTTCAAAGAAGTTGTATTACTACCTATGGCCACAACCAGACTATCCCACGAGTCTGGTAAAGAACACCACAAACTGATACATTTATCTTCATACGAAATTTTAATCTCAACAGATACTAACTGACTTACCATAGTATTGAAGGCGTTCAAATGATCTGCCACCGAGTCTCTATCTCTCATCCTCAATTTATATAGCTTCTTTCTCAGGAATAGTTTATTTACCAGGGACTTAGACTGATACAACTTCCCCAACTTTTCCCATAAATCCTTGGCTATAGATTCCTTTGACACATTCAGTAATACTGGATCAGAGAGACACAGTTGGATTGTGCTTTTTCCCTTCCGATCAATCTTTTTCCAGTCATCTGCATAAGTTCCTGTAGGTGCAGTACCTGGATCTACCACGATCCACTGATCTCTCTCCACCAAAAGATCTTCCATCTTGAGTTTCCATAGATCAAATCTTTTCCCATTAAACTTATTGATCTCCATCTTTGAATTTCTTTCCATTTCTTTTCACCTGAAAAACAATACCGCAGATCTCCCACTATAACAAGGCTTATCATAGTCCTGAGCCAAACCCTTGACCACAAAGGCGTCCCCCTGAAGCCAATAAAGATATGATATCATATGTAAATCCTAACCTTGTACAATATCTACTGAAAACATATATTAAGAAAGAGTAGAAAAGATACAATGGAAAATACAAACATTACATAGATATTTTCCCCCTGGAAACCCAAACCGGGAAAACCAGCACGTTCTATATTCATTCATAGTGTTACATTGTTTACAATACAATATGCATATAGGATCCAACGAAATCCAAAACCCTAAGCCAATGACCTGTATTTGTCCAAAACCCTAATTCCTTAACCGGAAATAGAAAACCATCGGCAAAAACCATGTGCCAAAAAACCACCTAAATACATGACAGAGTTAAGAAATCGTCATTGAAATTGAGGATCAATTAATGAGAAACTGAAGACAAATTTGACGATTTCACGATCTGGGTTTTGTGTAGAATGGGGTATATTATGTGAAACATGAGTTGTTTTTCTTGAGAAAGGTCTTGGTTTAATAGATTTGCAATATTCTCTTTACCATGTTTTACAGAAATACGATCCAGAATGTGCACCTGCCACCAATCGACTTTTATCTGGAAAGAATGCCTAAGATCCACCTACGAATTTTGTTTGTTTGGATATGGTAACTCAACCTACAAAAGTAGAAGAAACCCTTGTGATTTGGTGTCTGGAGGAGTTGAGAGAAGGTAAGCTCAGATTTATGTAGTATCTGGATCAGATCTGGTATCTCGAGACAAATTCCAACGCTCCTCTGAATTAGGTGTTTTTTATCTGAGATCTAAAATTCACCTAGAACGAACACATCTCCATCTAATGCATGAATTAGACTGGTGAGATTTCACCCACCAAGATCTCTTCTGCGTATCAATTTACTGTTGCGTGTCCTCTTTTGAAGCCCCTTCATCACGATTTTGGTGAATAGTTCTATAATTGATAATAAATTATCAAAAGTGCTGCATAATTATTTTTGTTCATATTGAGGTCCAGATTGAGGACTAGATTGAGGTCCGGATTGAGGACCGGATTGAAGTCCATATTGAGGACCGTATTGAGGACTGTATTGAAGTCTGAATTAAAGAGATTTTTATTTTTTTTTATTTTTAGACATTCGATTTGTAATTTGTTAAGTCATTGATGACTTTAGTTGAAGGGGGGAAAATTTTATTATTTGTATAAGGATATCTATCTTGTAAAAACGATCAAACTTTGAAAGGTTTGATTGTAGTCTTGAACGCTCAGAAGTTGAGAATATTCTAGTAAAATATTGTCTCAAACTCCATTTCCAACGAGACTTTTAAAGGGTCAAGGCCAAGCCCTTAAAAGTACTCTTTTTGCGTGGATTGTGTACTCTTTCTTTCTGGCGCCTTGTGTCTCTCTTTTGGAGTTTTTTTTATTATTCACTTGCAAAACAAATCATGTCTAAATTAATCAATCTATTCACAGAATCAGATAAGTTAGATGGACCTAAGAATTACAAATCTTGGAGTGGGAACATGCAAAACACTTTGATCTATAATGAATTATGGCATGATATCTGTGATGGTGATACTGATCCAACTAAGCCCACCGATGCTACTTCTTTAGGAAAATGGAATTTGAAAGATGAAAAAGAAATTTCTTTGCTACGTTCTTTTATAGCTGAACACATGTTTTTTCATATTGAGAATTCCAAAGATGCATGGTCTGCTTGGAATCTATTAAAGAATCTTTTTGATACTCCTGCTACATCTCAAAGAGTTGATCTACAAATGAAATTACTTAAACAAATATTAGCAGACAATGGTGATGTATTAGAATACATTTCAAGGATTAAGAACATTCATCAGGAAATAATCAAAGGTGTTTTTTCTAAACTTGAAGATAGTTTTATAGTCTTCATTATAATAAATGGCTTGCCTCCATCTTATAATAATTTTCTTGAGACTTTGCAAATAAATGATAAGTTATCAACTGTGAATTTTGATTTACTTAGTGAATTATTGGATCAACATAGTAAATATTTTGGAAAACAAAAACAATCAGGAGAAGATCTTCTTTTCACTAAAGCTGAAATTTCTAAAGGAAGAGGAAAATCAAATTTTGGAAAGTTTTAGAATCAATCTTCTAATCGAGACCGTGGTAGAGGTAGAGGTCATAGCAATTTTGATCAACAAAATTTTCAAAGTTATCCTCCCAATAACAATGCACAGTCAAAAAGAGGCATAAATTTCAGTCAAGTAAGATGTAAAAGATGTTTAAATATGGGAAATTATGCATCAAATTGTCTTACAAGCAATGATCAATTGCCAAAGTTTAAGAAAACACCAAATTCAAATTCTCAACAATCAACTCAATATGCTGAATATCAAGATTATCGAGATGATGAATATGAATATGTTTTTTTCAACAGTTTAGCATGTAGATTCATTTGAAAATGATTGGATATCAGACACATGAGCTACTCATCATATGACTTATCACATAGATTATTTCTAGAATTACAAAGATGTTCAACTAAATACCATTTATTTAGCCGATGATACAACTCATATACCTCAAGGAAAAGGTTCAGTGAAATATTTTCTCCCTGGAATTGGTGAAAAATGGATTTCAAATGTTTGGTATGTACCATCTTTTAAGAAAAAAATATTATCCTTAGTCACAATCAGACAAGATGGATATCAAATTGTCATTCAAGATGGTTTGGTGAATATTAAGTCGGAGAAGGATAACTTGAAAACAATAATTTATGGATATGAAGATGGGAAGTTACTAAGAATGAATGGGAATGTCATCCAAAGAAAACAAGAGGTTGCAACAATAGTGAATTATGAAATGTCTTCATTTAGATTATGGCATTTTCGATTTGGTCACCTAAACTTTGATAGTCTTTTGAAACTTAAGTCCCAATATTTGGTAAAGGGTTTACCAACTTTCAAGAAAGAAAATTCCAAGTGTGAAGCTTGTATTTTTGAAAAGCAAAAGCAAGAATCTTTTCCAACCAACTCATGGTGAGTAACAAAGTATTTTGAGTTTATTCACAATGATATATGTGGTCCATTGGAATCTTCTTTTGGTGGATGTCGATACTTTATATTGTTCATTGATGACCACAATATAATGACATGGGTGTAATTTTTAAAGGCAAAGTATTAATCTTTTGAAAAGTTTGTAGATTTTCAACACATGATTGAAAATGAAACTAGAGAAAAGATTGTTTTTTTGAGAACTGATAATGGAGGTGAATTCACTTCAAATGAATTAAATGATTATTGTCGAAACAATAGAATTAAGAGGCAACTGGAAAATTCATATACAACACAACATAATGGAGTTACTGAAAGGATGAACAAAACACTCATGGGTATGGCAAGATCTATGATGCAATTTAAAGGGTTGAACACAAAATATTGGGCTGAAGCAGTCCATACTGCAGTTTATCTTAGAAATCGATCACCTACACCAGCTTTATATGGAAAAACACATTATGAAGCTTGGTATGGTTTTAAACCCAAGGTAAATCATCTTAGGGTTTTTGGCTCAACATGTTATGATTTAGTTCCTAAGGAAAATATAACTAAATTAGAAAACCAAAGTATGAAGTGTATCTTCATTGGATACTCTGATGAAAAGAAAGGGTAAAGATTAATTTCAAATGGAAAATTCATTGTCAATAGAGATGTCATTTTTGATGAAACTGAAAGTAATAGTTTAGGTGAGATTAATCATCTCCTTAGTCGTTTAGAGAAGAAAAAGACTAAGGGTAAAGGTAAATTCAACAAGTCAACGCAAGCACTTTGGTTTGAAAAAGACTTTGTTACTCTAGAAGACATCTCTTTATCAAAAAGTTCTTTTGATTCATCTAATAATGAAACGGCAAAAGACTCTTCTGATTCTGAATCTTCAAAAGAATCATCTCCAACCTTAGATATTTCAGATGAAAGAAGAGCCTCATTTTTTGAAAATCCTCTTTTCGACAATAATGGTGATTCAGATCCACAATCCCCTCAACATAAACGTGGGCTGAACAACTTCTCAAAGATGTTCATTCAGATGAACTGAAAAAAAACATGAATCATGGGATCTTCAAGAGAAAAATCTAAATTTTCTCATGCTTCCATTGAACCTACTTATTTTTCTGAAGCAATGATTAATGAATATGATTCAGTACTTATTTTCCACATGATGTTAATCCCATCGGTTGTAAATGGGTTTATCGAGTAAAGTACAAGTCCAATGGTAAAATTCAAAAGTACAAAGCAATACTTGTTGCAAAAGGTTTTTCTCAATAGGAAGGAATTGATTATGAAGAAACTTTTGCACCCACAACTAAATGGAATACTATCAGAATGGTTATCAATTTGGCTGCACATAATGGTTGAAAATTACATCAAATGGATGTCAAAAGTGCCTTCTTGAATGGAGATCTAAAGGATGATATTTTCATGACTCAACCACAAGGTTTTTAAGCTAAAGGACAAGAACATAAAGTTTTCAAACTTGTGAAGGCTTTATATGGTTTGAAACAAGATCCTTGAGCTTGGTATGCAAAAATGGATGAGTACCTACGAAAGGTGGGTTTTCAACGGAGTAAATAAGATGATATATTGTATTTTCAAATGCAAGATAAGAACATGGTGATACTTTTACTCTATGTTGATGACTTAATCATAACAAGAAATAATGAAGCTCACATCAAATAGGTTAAAGAAGAACTTAAAGTAGGGTTCAAAATGACTGATTTAGGGATACTTCATTATTATCTTCGAGTTGAAGTTTCTCAACATCCTAACCAAATATTCCTTAGTCAAACTAAGTGTGCCACTAAATTGTTAAAGAAATTTGGCATGGAATATTGTAAACCTTCTCTTACCAATTGAAACTTTCAAAATTTGAAGGGGGGGAATTGGTAAACAGTACAAAGTACATGAAATTGGTTGGAAGTCTCATTTATTTGACAAATACTTGACCAGATTTGTCATATTCAGTCAATATACTTCCAAGGTTTATGCAGGAACCAAGGGAAAGTCACTGGAATTCAACAAAAATGGTACTAGGATACATTCAAGGTACAAAAGATTTTGGTCTTTTCTACAAAAGGAACAAAATTTTTACACTTGTTGGATATCCAAATGTTGATTTTGCAAGCGACATTGATGATATAACATCTAATTCAGGTTATTTAATGAATATGGGTTCAAAAAAAATATCTTGGAATTGTAAAAAGCAGAAAACAATTGCCAATTCTTCAACAAAGGTGAGTGCATATCATCTTGGGAAGCAACATGTGAGACTGTATGGCTACGCAAAATTTTAGAGGATCTTGGTGAAATTTAGAAATCACAAACTACCTTATTGATTGACAATCAATCAACAATAAAGATGGCCAAGAATCCAATATTTCATTCAAATACTAAACATGTCGACACCAAGTACCACTTCATCAGATCACTCATCATTAAAGACATCATCAAGCCTCAGTTCTGTCCATCTGAAGATAAAAATTTAGATAGTTTTACCAAAAATCTTGGTAGAATAAAGTTCACTAAGTTCAAAGATGAACTTGGTATTTGTAAAAATGAACTTCCATATTAAAGGGGGGATTGTTAGCCTCATAATCCTAAAGTTCTATAGTCTAAGTATTTTCTAGTATAAATGTTTTTAGAAATTAATTTATTCTAGTTTGTTAGGATAGGGAAACCTAGCTTCTATGTAAAGGACACCTATCATACTCATGTGATTGGTTGTTCTCCTAGATTTTAGTTTAGAGTTGAGATATATAAACTAGCTCTTTCTTCAAGTGAGGTTAAGGAGTAGATTATGAATTCTCACTTCAGATTGTAATCACTTTTTCCTTATTAATGAAATTATGTGTCTGAGGACACTTTGTCAACAATTGATATGCCAATTCCTTGGGCCATATATTTTACATAGAAACTCATTTTGAGACATTTTTTAGATAATTAAAAAACTTATTTCAAGCTCCATGTGAATGGGAGGTGCTTGAAAAATTTACTATAAGTTCATGACCTGAAAAATAGTTGTAAAACTTGAAAGGTGTAGAATTATTTCTAAGTCGGTCATAAATTTGGGTGTCCACTTGTATCCATCTATATCATTCACCCCACTTTAGGAATAAATGGTATCCTTCATGTCAATTTCATCCATTATATGTGGAAAATGTTATTGAATCTGGTTCCTAGTGATCTGTTTTGCTTGGTGAAGAAACTACCCGGCTTTGACAACCCAACATAATTGTATGTTTTGTTTCCGATGCCATTCATATTGGTGTCTATGATTTGATTGTATTTATGTTTCTCAATGTAGTCAAGTTTGATTTCTATAGGTCCTAAACACTTTTCCACCTTTGTGGTGTCCAATAGAGATGTAAATATGGTCGAAGCAACTCTAGATTAAATGCAAGGTATAAGCAAATGAAAGGTGCAATACTCAATTTAAAAGCATTATCATCCACAACCTTGGTGATGGTGTAAGGCCCATATTAGAGTGGTACATGATTTTTGTGGGGGATTGTGAGTCACTCTTCTTACTAGTGCAACTAGCCTTATCACCAACCTGAAATTTGAGTGAAGCCTGTTACAAGGAAAATCTCTCTATGGTTAGGGGCAAACCACAACAGATGAAAATGATTGCAGAAATCAACTCTATTCTCAAGTATTCTATATAAACAAATATGCTAGCAAGACAAGATAAAAGGCCTACCTTGTCCAAACGTTCGATGAAGTCCACCGTTGAGCACTTGACCCAAAGAAATATACCTGCAACTAGTCCTCAACAACCAAGCAAAGCAAGCATATGGTAATAATATATTATGTTAGCACATTCAATAGCATAATACATTAACATTCATAACAAATACGCCCATGTAATAATAATTCAAATATTTTCAAGATATCAATTGGATGATAAAATTGTTGGGTATGTGTTATATTATTTACATGTGTGTGTGTGGGCGCGTCAAATTCGACAACTGCGTCTGACGATTTTTTGCTATTTTTAGCGGTTTTCTAAATTAATCCCGGATTAAGGGATTAGGGTTTTGGTATCTACGAAATACCTAAAAACATTGTATATGTTGTATGATGAATGGTGAAATTCGATATAATGAATATAAGAAAGGTTTTCCACAGTTGAGGTTTTCTGGTATAAATCTCTGTGTACTATGTGTATGAGCCATTGATTAAATTCTATTTTTCTTAAGAATCTATATGCATTGCTTTACTTCACATGTTTAAAACTTACATGTGGTATCAAAGCTCATTTTTGGATTCAGAGGGACGCTTTTGTTGCTGAGGGTTTGGCTTGGTCTTGATAGATCAATTTTATCTTGGGTCTATGATAAACCTAGGTTTAGTGGGAGATTTTTCAGTGGTGATTCAAGTGTATAAAGAGGAATGGTGAGCTCTTCTAGAATCAAGATAGAGAAGTTAAACAGTAAAAAATTTGAGCTATGGAAGTTCAAGATGGAGGACCTTCTTGTAGACAAAGAACAATGGATCACTGTGGATCCTGGTACATAGCCTACTGGTACACCATCTACTAGCACACAGGCTACTGGTACACAACCTACTAGTACACAAACTACTAGTACACCACCTACTGGTATGTCGAAGGAAGATTGGGAGAAGTTGGACATAAGAACAAGGAGTACTATTTGACTCTGCTTGGCAGATTTGGTGTTTTTGAATGTCTCGGGAGAATCTACAACCAAGGAACTACAGGATAAGTTGGGGAATTTGTATCAATCAAATTCCCTGGTAAACAAGCTGTTTCTTCGAAAGAAGTTGTATCATCTTAGGATGGAAGATGGATATTCTGTGACAGAACATCTAAATTCCTTTAATACTCTAGTAAGTCAACTTGTCTCTGTTAATATTACGATTGTAGAAGAAGATAAGTGTATTACTTTGTTATGTTCTTTTCCAGACTCTTGGGTTAATCTAGTTGTAGCAATTGGTAGTACCACTCAATCTACATTGAAGTATGAGAATGTAGTTTCATCGTTGTTATCTGAAGAGATGAGGCGGAAAAGCATGGATAGTCATAGCACAGATGCTTTATTTGTAAGAGGTCATACCCAAGACAGGAATCCTGGTAAGCCTTTTGGGGGGGAGATCTAAATCTACAGGCAGATGTAAGTCTCCAGGAAAATATTTGAGGAAATTCTCGAAGTGTAGTAAAACAAGGAATTATAAGAAAGATTGCAAGTCTAAGAAGGTTGAAAAACCAAAGGGATTTGATAGTACCTCTTCCACAGAGGCAAAAACCTCCAATGAAGAAGGAGGTGATGTTTACCTGGCATCTATAGGTACACATGCAGACTGTGATGTATGGTTGATCGAATCAGGTGCGTCATACCATATGACTCCTCACATGGAGTGGTTCTTTGAATATGAAAAATATGATGGTGGTGACGTATTCCTAGGAGATGAATCAACAACCAAAATCATGGGGCGTGGAAGGGTTAACTTGTTGCTAAAATATGGAAGGATTAGAACTCTCTCTGGGGTTCTACACATTCCAAAACTTGCCAGGAGCCTACTATATGTAAGCAAGTTGAATGATGCAGGAGTGGATATTGTATTTGGAAAGAACACTTGCAAGATGGTACGAGGAGCAATGGTGTTGATGAGGGGAGTTCGGTGTGGAAATATTTACAAGTTGTTGGGAAGAACTTATATTAATGGGTGTAACAGTTCCATTTTCCCTGAGCAAAGAAATGAAGGAGACAAGACCAATATTGTCCCAGAAAATAAGACCATGCTGTGGCATCAAAGACTGGGGAATATTGGAGAAAAGGGCCTTCGAACACTACATGGTAAAGGTTTGGTTGAAGGTATGCATAATTGCACTTTGGATTTTGATTTCTATGAACATTTCATATATGGTAAACAAAAACGAGTAAGATTCCCATCTGGTGCTACAAGAGCAAAGGGGATCTTAGAGTTGATACACAGTGATGTGTTTGGACCTGTTCCTATTCCATCCATAGGTAAATCTGTGTATTGTGTTTCATTCATAGATGATTTCTCAAGGAACACATGGATTTATTTTCTTATAAATAAATCTGTGGTATTTGATAAATTTAAAGAGTTTAAGGCTTTGGCAAGAAATCAGACAGAGAAGAAAATAAAGGTATTGAGAATAGAAAATGGTGGAGAATTATGAGGAAATGAATTCGAAGAATTCTGTAAGAAGTGTGGTATAGAAAGGAAGAAGAATACTCCATACACTCCTCAACAGAATGGAGTTGCAGAAAGGATGAACAAGACACTGATGGAAAAATCAAGGAGCATGCTTAGTGGTGCTGAGTTAGGACAGGAATTCTGGGTAGAGGCAGTGGGTACAACATGTTGCCTAGTCAATCGATCACCTTCATCAAGGTTGGATGATAAAACTCCACACGAGGTATGGTCTGGAAAGAAACCCTCTCTTCAACATCTTAGAGTGTTTGGTTGTGATGCTTATGTACATGTTCCAAAGGAAAATAGGAGTAAGATGGATAAAAAGGCTGAAAAGTGTATCTTTATTGGTTATAAATATGGTGTGAAAGGTTATAATCTTTGGAACCCAGAAACCAAGAAGACTGTTTACAGTTGAGATGTTTTTTTTCAGAGAGGTAAAAGATGTGTCCAAACAAGAATTCCTACCAACGCAAGATGAACCTGAGAAAATAGAGCTCGAGTTGGATGATGCAAAATCTGAATCATCTGAAGAAGAGGAAGAAGAAGAAGAAGAAGAAGAAGAACCTCATACCCCAGTATTGAGGAGATCAATGAGAGATAGAAGGCATCTAGAAAGGTATAGTCCACCTGATTTCTGTTCCAATTTTTCTTTATCTATTACTGATGATGATCCTAGAACTGTCAGGGAAGCAATGAATTCAGAGGATAGTAAACTATGGAAGAAGGCCACGGTTGAAGAAATGGATGCCTGGGATAAGAATGAGGCATGGGATATGGTTGAGTTTGCAGCTGGAAGAAAATATGTTGGTAGCAAATGGTTGTTCAAGAACAAGTTTAATGCACAAGGTAAAGTGGAGAAATACAAAGCTCGATTAGTAGCAAAAGGTTATTCCCAAGTAGAGGGAATTGACTTTGGTGAGATTTTTTCTCTTGTTGCTAAGTTAACTTCTATTAGATTTCTTTTATCTATTGTTGTTGCTTTTGATCTTGAAGTGGAACAAATGGATGTGAAGACATCATTCCTACATGAGGATCTGGAAGAAGAAATCTACATGAAGCAACCAGAAGGCTTTGTAGTGAAGGGAAAGAAAGAGTTGGTCTGTAAACTAAAGAAGTCACTATATGGTCTGAAGCAATCACCTAGGATGTGGTACCAAAATTTTGACACATACATCCTTGGATTGGGATTTGTAAGAAGTAGAGATGATCACTGAATATATTCCAAGCAAGTTGGTAATCACTTCATTTATGTAGTGTTGTATGTTGATGACATGTTGTTGGTAGGAAATAACATGGATGTTATCAAGGAGGTGAAATCACAGCTATCCTC
>JZKD02S0111264.1:584309-603625 GCA_000966675.3 Picea glauca
CATGGAAGTAAACCGGTCAAGGTTCCTATTCCTATAGGTGTAAATTTATCTGCAGATCAGTGTCCCAAGACATAGGAAGAAGAAGAGGACATGTCCCATGTTCTGTATGCCAGTGTAGTTGGCAGTTTGATGTATGCAATGGTATTTACTAGACCAGACATTGCACATGTAATGAGAGTTTTGAGCAGGTATATGTCAAAACCAGGGAAGGAGCATTGGACAATAGTAAAGAGAGTCTTCAGGTATCTTTGTGGCACTACCAGTTATGGATTGTGCTACCAAGGAAGACCAGGATTGGACAAAGTGGTGGGCATACATGGCTTTGTTGATGCAGACTAGCCTGGAGATCTGGATCGCAAAATATCTACAAGTGGGTTTGTGTTTAACCTATTTGGAGGAGCAATCAGTTGGATGAGAAAAAGATAGGATGTAGTGGCACTCTCAACTATAGAAGGTAAATACATGGCATCCACTCATGCAAGCAAGGAAGCAATATGTTTACAAAGATTGTATTCAAGTATTGGGTTGGTACAACAAGCAATGAGATTAGATTGTGACAGTCAGAGTGCAATATTCCTGGAAAAGAACCTAGCTTATCATTTGAAGACAAAGCATATTGATGTTCAATATCACTTTGTGAGAGACATGGTTGAGGAAAAGAAGGTGTTACTGGAAAAGGTTGACATTTTGAAGAATGTTGCAGATTCATTGACAAAGTCTGTGAGCACAAAAAAATTCTCCCGGTGTAGAGTAACAATGTGCATTATTGCCCTGGATTGTTGACTATATATAATACTATGGACCCCTGTATGCAAAGAAAACAACAAGTGGCAGAATATTATTTGCATGTGTGTGTGCGGGCACGTAAGATTCGACAACTGCGTCTGACGATTTTTTGCTATTTTTAGCGGTTTTCTAAATTAATCCCGGATTAAGGGATTAGGGTTTTGGTATCTACGAAATACCTAAAAACATTGTATATATTGTATGGTGAATGGTGAAATTCGATATAATGAATATAAGAAAGGTTTTCCCCAGTTGAGGGTTTCCAGTATAAATCTCTGTGTACTATGTGTATGAGCCATTGATTAAATTCTGTTTTGCTTAAGAGTCCATATGCATTGATTTACTTCACAGGTTTAAAAATTACATGTGGTATTTCTATTAAGATATGATCAACATAAGTGAATAAGTTACAGACTTCCATGTCAGCACAGTTCGGAACCGAGAAACCAAGTTCGTTCCAGCTAGGCCTCCACCACTTCAATCCTCCACCAAAGGCAAGCTCATAGAAGAGTTACAATGAAGTTCTCAATCAATAAGGGAAGAGATTGGGGGATGAAAAATATGTTCAGACTTAAAGGATAAAGGTATGCAGACTCAATGTGAAGTGAAGAATTCCTCCAGAGTAACTTTTCTCTCAAAGTTGAATTATTTTCTCCTCTTTTCCATAGCTTGAAATTGGCCCATTTATAGCCTTCAAGTGGAACTGAAGGGCCGAGTCTAAACGTTTCCAGTATATGGAAGGCCAAGGATCATTGATCTCCTATCGTGTCATGTAACCCGACACTATTTTTCAATTCTAGGCACATATCCCGATGTACGCGGGCTGTAATGCTGCAACCTGCGTATACACATGCTGTATAATAGGAAAGATGCATATATGTGGAAAAATTGTATTTTTATCTTTGGGATTTGCAAAAAGGGATTAAAAGTCTGGATGGGGAAATGGGAAAAGGAATTATGTGCAATATTGCATGGGGTGAGGCAAATATTTCTATAACAGATGCCCCCTAATGTGTGACGTTAGAGGAGTATCTGCAATGGTCAAAATACATTATAAAAACCCAGAACTGGAGTGATGGGGAATTGACTAGAAGAACTAGTTGCTCATTACAATCTATATTGACTTTGCATACATGGTTTCCAATTTGTTTTACACTGTAGATCCATGTGAAAATATACCAAACAACTATCCGTGGCCATGAATAGGAAAATACAAATGCAGTTACATGCCAAAGGTTGTCATAGTCACAAATAAGGCCCAGTAGAACCAGTCTAAAAACAATATGAAGATATCTATATACAATGGAGTATAATCTGATCTCCCATGATCACTGAAGTCACATAGGTACCGGTCCAATGAAAAGGAAGAAACAACTCAGGAAAGTTGCGGCCACATACTGATGTCTTCAAGTCTTCTACACAATCTACCAAAGGTGCAAGTCTAGATCATGTGAATAAAGGAGTTGAGGTCGAACATAATGAGACTTCGTTTGATTACCGGTCATTGAGCTATACCGTTAACAAATGCAAGACAACATACCGATGATGAAAGTAGGAATCAAGGAACCGAGTACATTCTTACAAGTGTGAATAAATGATTCATGGTCGAACACTTGAAGAATCCATTGATTATGAGACATTGATGTATTCCCAACTGTCGATGGCGAGAGAACTTGCCACTAATGCCTGCAAGCCTCAAGGTACTTATAGGATTCTAGGTCTCATTTCTAGAATATATGAGCTGAAGTCAATGGAAGGAGACCTACTGAAAGTAGAGCATTAAGGAATCTCTCATCATTCAACATGAGGTACAAAGAAAGAGCTTTATGATTTGGAGGAAATTGGATGAAGAACATGTTCATGAACCAACAACCCTGTGCGTCTTTCTAAATAAAAACCAATGAGGAAAATTGTTGACAAAGGCGAGGAAACCACCAATAAGGATAATGGAATCTAAGAAACTGCATGAATCCCAATGTGTGAATAGATTTCTTGCCATCGAACAAAAGGGAAACCACCCAGTCAATGACTAATGATGAAATTTCGATTGTTGGGTTCAAGGTTACCTACCAATGATGAAAGTAGGACTAGAGTGCATAATAGGACTACAAAATCATGTGACTCTGAGATAAACTGAGGGTATGGACGACATGAAAAGTCAAGAGTTCTAAGGAATAGATGACACAGGTTGATAGAAATCCTTTGAACAAGAGCATGAGACATATGGAAGACTCCAACAACATAGACTCAATGATGAAACCATGATATGCATGAGGCATCAATCGAACTCTCCATAGGGACTAGAAGAGTAACCAGTCGGTGGAGAAAAATTTCTGTAATGATCTCAACTTCCTAAGACCATGCTAAACCCAAAATTATGATGACAAATAGACTCAATAACTTTGTGCTCTGTTCAAAGGTGACACAACTGCTGCCAATATACGATAATACTCCATTCCTGCCCTTTTTTTTTTGTTTTTTCATAGTCAAATGAATGCTATGATACAGAGGAGGAAACATGTGTCACAAGTAAAAAAAACTATTTCCAGTAGTGGAACATACCTATGATCAATGCAAGGAGGTGCATGTGGGAGATGGACACATGGGGGAATGTTTCCTCCTAGGTATAGGGTGTCAAATTGCGAAGGATATAAACGAGGCTCTGCTTGCTTGAAGATATAAAATCGCTGAGGAAAATGATTTATAACACAAAGCGAGAAACGACTATAGGCTCAATACTGCAAGCAAGGGCATGAGATGTAATCACAACTTAACACCAAAAAATGTCCTTTTTCGTAATCTTAGTCTATTTGGTGTGAAAAAGGGATAAAATTGTACTGAATAGACGTTGTTTCAAATCCAATTTACAAGTATGAAAGAGACAAGTTCACTTGACAATCTTTTCACTTTTTGAAAACGAGTCGAAAAAGAGATTAAATCAAACTTGGTTGGGATTCCTCTAGGTATAAGTTAGCATGTTTCTGAGTGAGAAATGAGGCTCAACATAAAGTCATGTATTAGCTATGAGGTACTCCCTCTCCTACAGAAAAAATATCTGCATGGGCACCAAATGGAGCAGAGGATCTAACTAGAGTAACCATGTTTGGTAAATCTCTACCATTTGATAACGACACGTCTTGTAGCAGATGGAGGGTTCTGTGTCGCTAAGAAATGGGTTCTTACCTAAGGCATATGAGTGAAAATTATAGGATAATGCAAGTGTGCATGATGGAATGGATACCTATCCTATATGATGGGTGGAAAAAATACATGTCTGTAGTTACAAACGGTCAACATAACACTAAAAACCACAAGAATCCCTGGTGAAAACTACAAAAACCAACTCAATCCACTGATGTATTAGTCCATTAGGTGAAAATATGATTTGGAACTATATAAACTGGGTAAAAACTGCTATAAATAGTAACAAACACCAAATTTTACTATGTCATTTGACTTTTTTACCCAAATAGTGAAAATTGGACCAAGTTACCTCCGATCTTCAACTGGTGATTGCAGGAGCGTCAAGTGATGGAATCAGAGACCATTTGGACCAGATAATTCCTCTTCCCCTCCTCTTCCTTTCTAGTGGATTACATTTTTTATTTAGGTTTCAAAAATTGAGTTATTTAATGCACAAATTAGGTATTTTGGTGTATGCGGGATACCACTCATCGGGTCATGTATACGTGAGGTTATATGCGACTGTGTAAAATACAGACTATGTGTACTCAGCCCTATACACGACTGTGAATGCTTCATCCCACTTACAAGTTCGTAAACAAGGTTTTTGATGGTTGCTAACTAAAAATATGATGTTTCTCTGGTAGGATGGTGCTAGAATGGAGGGAAAGTTAACATGAGGAGGTAGACGCTGCTATGGAAAGAGATCTCGGGGCCCAAATGGCCTTGAAAAGATGTGGTTTGTAAAATTTTTGGGCACTCAAAGGGATGAGGGACCAAGTGATGTTGCTATAGTTACTTGTGGATTACTCAGATCTAGACAGTGAGAGATTCATCCTTGATGGGAAACCATTAAGGATTGAAGTCGAGGATATATAGTTCTTGACTGAGTTATCACTTCGAGGTGAGGTGGTGAACCTCAAATCCCAGGGAGCTGGGAGTGGTATGAATATAAAAGAGTACACAAACGCTCATTGTATAACAGGCACCAAGAAGGTCAGAAGTCAACTCCCCATTCGAGTGATAAACAATCTCAGCCTCAAGATTGTTGTCCTTGTTTTGACTAGGATCACAGGATCAACTTCATTGCACAAAGAATCGAGGCCACTCATATTCTATTCTATAGAGTGTTTGAGAGCCATGGTGTACAATTGGTGCACCTCATTACTGGCTAATATGAAGAGCCAATTCATAGAATGAAAATAGGGTGACAAGAGGAACTTCGAGTTTGCATATATCTTGTGTAGCTTTTTCTTTGAGTGGGTTCCAGGTTTGGGACCTAGATTTGAGATCATTCCTTGAGGACCTCGTGATCCAACCATGGCATGATGGACTAAGTTAATGAGACGACAGGGGGGAGGTAGGGTGCCCACACTCTACAATGAGGATTTAGTTTACTGGTGGAGATGACAGGTCATTTCTCTGGATGACTACCCCTATGCAGGGATCGACTTTAGAGGGGACCCTGACATGCCATTTCCACTAGGGACCTCCTACGGGGACATAGGTATGTCAAAGTTTTTAAATATTTCATTTTTTTTGTATTTTTGGAAAGTAAAACAAAAACATTTTTGGATGATGCTTAAGTACTAACTAGACACTTGTGTGATATAGACGTAGGTCCGCGACGACCGGACGAGCTTCCAATACATCGTTAGAGGCACCGAGGAGATGAGGCGACGAGAGGAGAAGATGAGAGAATCCTTCAAAACATGTAGGTTAACCTATCTTGTTTGACACATAGGATTCCGATGGTTTAGGTAGAGGATCTGCTGGAGGCCATGCAATGGAAAGTGGTTGGTGTGCCCAGATCTTGAGTGCAACTCTTTCGGCGTCTCGCAAATGCCATAGTTTTTTATCATGACACACATATGGCGCCACATGCATAGATGTCATGGATTTTATATTATCGGCTGTATATGTGTATTGAGGGTGTTGGCCCCAATTTTGTACTATAAACATCATATTTTTTGAAATATAAATATAAAACAAGGTTCTTCGAATTTACTTATATTACAGTGTGTACATTGATGAGATTGTTTTATTTGCTTTAGTTGTATGAAAAATTCCAATCTAAAATGAAATTAGCATTAGCATCAGATACATAATTAGAACTCCTAGGTATGTGATGATAAGTGATAAAATCAAACTATCGCTGTAAAAGGCGTACCCATAGTAATCGTCAGAGTAACGTAGGATCGTGCACATGATAACTGTCATTCAATTGACATAATACTAACTAGGAATCCAGGCAAACCTCCAAAGAGAGAATACCATGTAAAATAACATCACACAAAATTTATATAATGCCACTATATTCAACCACATTATTCGTGGATGGCCCTAGACATACACCACCTGAAGACACCAGTAGACCTTCGGGTGAGTAAACCACCCAAGTGGTGGAAGCCAAGTTCTGTGTATGACGACTGGCTCTGTCTACAAATCCTAAGTAGATCGAAGACTCCGTTGACATCTTCCAACCAAGGGAAAACTCAATAATTAAGATGAAGACAACAAATAAAGGGAAAATATATATACACTAAATTACATTAGTATACAAAGAGTTACGCCCAATCTTGGGGCTCAAGTGGAATATCTTTTCAAGTAGAGCCCATTCCTGGGCTCGACCAATATGTTCCCTTCATAATATTCTAACTCGTAGGATCCTTTTTCTAAGACATGTCTCATGATATGGGGACTGTGCCACATGGGTTTGAACTTGCTTGCCCCCAATGTTTCTTTGGATTGATCATATAAAATGACCATGCCACCCTCAGCGTACAACTGAGGACATACAAACTTATCATATTGGACCTTGAAACGTATTTTATTCACCTCGATAACTGTAGAGGCATCTCGACGCTACTCTTAGAGACTCTCTAGGTGTATGAGGCATCGCTCGAGATCATAAGTGTTAGGGAGGAGCATGACTACCAATATAAGAGAAGGGATTTCTCATCAAGGATGATTTTAGGGGCTAAATTTCGCTCATGTGCTAATTTTCCTTGGTTTTTACCAAAAAAAGATTTGCTATTCTAAAAATGATTCGCCCAAATTCTAAAGGACAAAATTATTTTACCTTAAAAATCATCAAAAATTTATATAAACTATATAAAATACTTAGAAATTTGAATATTTTTACAAAAATATCGCCAAACATTTATAGTTGGCATATGAAGGATTAGTAATATTCACCAAGGTTTCTACATTTTAAAATAAATTTCCATCCTTAAAATCATCCCTGTCAATAGGTAATATCAACTCTACACCGTGTACTAACTGGAAAGGAGAAAATCTGGTGGCAGTCTTGACCGAGGTTCTATATGCCCAGAGTGCGAGATATAGCATAATATGTCAGTCATATTTTCTCTGGTTGACAATTTTCTACAAAATGGTCTTGAGAGACTTTTTGAAGGCCTCTACCTGTCCATTTTCATGTGGGTAGTAAGGGGAATACTAACCATGCTTAAACCCCATCTTGGATGCTATCTCTTCCATCATTTTGTTCTAAAAGTGACTTCCATGACCAGTGACAATCTCACTCGGGATACCGAACCTGGCAATAATTTGATTGAATACAAAGAAGGCATGAGTCTTCCCATCATATTTAACTGTAGGCATGGCCTTGACCCACTTATTAAAGTAGTATACGACCACGATAATGTGTTGATGCCCCCCAACCAAAGTTGGGTTACAATCCACAAATTCCACTCCCCACTTAGTGAAGGGACCGACGATAATGACTGGGTGAAGAGGGGCTCGATGGGAGCACATTTTCTGAGTGAACACCTAGTAGGGGTGACACTTCTTAACCACTTCAATGCAATCTTTAAAGATAGATGTCCAAAAATAACTGAATCACAATTTTTTTTGGGTTGTCGCAAGCCCGAAAAAATGACCACCATAAGCCCCACTGTGGCAATTGTTTAGAACTGAATCAACTTCTTCATGAGTTAAACAATGACACATGATATTGTCTATTCCTCGACAATACAAAGTGTTTCCAATGATAATGTAATTCTTGGATTGGTATTGTACACGTCATCGACCATCTCACGAGAGATGCTAAGGAAACTTCAAAGTTTGAAGATAAAGAACAATGTCTCCATACCAGGGGTCAGACGACGAGACAAGGAAAATGCATTCATCCAAAAACAAATCAACATGAATGACATCCTTGTCCAATCGTGGGAAGTCAGATATTAACTCTGCAAAGAGTAGTGATTTCTTGGATTTCGCAAAAGAGAAATCAAGATCAAATTCTTGTAAAATGAAAATCCATTTATTATATTTCCCCCTATGATACACCTGGTAAGGAAGTATTGAAATGGATTCACATCAACAACCACAATAGTCTTGCAAAGCAATATATATTGACGTAATCATTGGACTGCGTGGATGACAACCAAAGCTAGATTTTCAATGTGAGAATATCTGAGCTCAGGACCGACTAAGTTTTGACTAAGATAGTATATGACATGCTCACGGGGGTCATCATCCTCTTGAACCAAAACCATACCAATCGTCTCTTCGGACGCGGTGACATAAAGAAAGTAATCCCTATTGTAGTCAAAAGAATTCAACAGAGGTGTTGATACCAAGGATTTCTTCAAAGAATCGAAGGATTCCTGGGCTCGCTCATCCCAGATAAAAGGGGTGTCCTTCTTCAAAAGATGCATGAAACCCTTAGTAATATTGGAATATTTTACTATAAACCGACATAAAAAGTTATCTTTACCCTGTAGACCTTGAAGTTGTCAAATAATGCATGGGGGAAGAAATCAAAGTATTGCCTCAACCTTTAATGGATCTACCATGATCCTAGTCTCAGAAACTAAAAATCCCCAAAGACGTCCAGACCTAATGAAAAATATGCATTTATGAGGGTTCAACCAAATTCTATAATGACAACATATTTTAAAAACTAGCTGAAGGTGCTTAGGGTGATCCACTCTCTTACGAGAGTGAGCAGCAAGATCGTCAAGATAAGCTTCAACTATATGCTTAAGATCATGGAATGCGGAGATCATAGCACATTGGAAGGTTGCTATGACGTTTTTAAGGCCGAAAGGCATCTTTCGGTATGTGAAAGTACCCCAAGGAAAAATAAATTCCATGTTGTGTTGATCCTCGGGTTTAATTTGAATTTTTTTATACCCTAAAAATCCATCCATGAAATAAAACACTTCGCTTTCAGCACACTCGTCGAGAATCTGATTGATGAAAGGTGTCAGGAAGTTGTCTTTAGGACAATCTTTGTTCAGGTCATGAAATTCCATGCATACATGGATGTTTCCTTACTTCTTATTCAAATGAATGAGATTGGATACCCATTCAGTCAAGGGAACTAGGTTGATAAAGCCAACATTAAGCAGTTTCTCTACCTATGCCTTAATAGTAGGGGCCTTCTGGGGATTGATAGCTCTAAGACGTTTTTGAACAGGCTTAGCATCTGGATAAGTACTAATATCATGCTCAACAATTCGAGGGTCGATTACTAACATCTCTTCATATGACCAAGCAAATACATCTCATAATTCCTTGAAGAGTTCGGTGTAGATCAAGATTTGTTTCGACGAACAATCTACGCCGATATGTACATTGTCAACCTTACCATGGGTACGAGAAATATTGATCATGATAGTAGGAGAGATACTCACCATATTTCCTTCGGCATAAATGTTGTGCGTATCAAGTGGAACTATGACGTGACCGACTATCTCACTCAAAGTAGATTGAAAGTCATGTTGTCCGATTCTATCAAGCTCTGGGAGAAAATAAGAGCAATGATGCATATCATCCCAAGGTTTGTTAGAACCATTCATGGCTTCGATGATAGCTTCATCTGAGGGTAAAGTTTCATCAAGGCAATCATGTGATCAAGACAACGAAGTGGCTCACACGTGCTTAAGAACAGGATCCTCCTCGTCCGTTGGTGAGGTAATAGGATCGTGATCGACGAAAGAGTAAAAAACAACCTGATATGCTATCTTTGCTGCCAATAGTGGCATGTCCATTCCAAAATGTGTCTGAACTTCACAAGATGAAGTTGAGGAAGGTAGGGTCCAAGGATCGTTAAAATAGGAAGTGAAGAAAGGAACAAACCTCTCTGATGAAATAGATTGACTGGACATGGCATAAACATGGTGAATCAATGCCATGAAGTTGAAGGTACCCATAAGGGATGAATACATTTTGAAGGCTGATATTCTTAGTTGCCGACTGAGAGTTGTCGACCACGGGGATCTATGGTCCAACATATGCACTGGGGATAGCATACGCAAAGGATAACTGGTCGATCGTAATGATATTCCCATCATGAGGAAAACAAAGAGTGCAGAAGATGGATGATACAATGACAATAATAGCATAAATCCAATTACATCATAGTAACAAGTTATAATCGAGGGGTGCATCAACCAACTCTATTGTCTTCCCACCTAAATGGACTGGAAAGGCAGGAAGAATACCATGAGGGAGGAAGGAATGACCGTCAAAAGTAGTCAACATGGTTGAATATTGAGAGAGAGTCAGATAGCCAAGAGATTTCCAACATATCAGGGACATCACACATGTTGCAGCGCCTTCATCATATCAACCACACGCTTCATGGTATACTTTGAGTAACCCACGTGGATTTGGAATGCCACATGGTAAGGCAAGCGAGGCTTCACATATGTGACGTCAAACTTGATAACTTTCGAGCCATTGGGGTCTAGATCTCTTAATGAAGATAACACGACATTCCTCTATGAAGGACACGTCTGAAGTACTTCCAGATCTGACATCGCACAAGGGGTTTGACCCAGGTCCTCAACAATAGAGTAATTCTAGGTGGCTCTAGCATTTGGATTGTGGGTAGAGCGCTTGAGTACTCCTTTCAGAATATGAGGCAGTGGGTCTAGTTTTCCTATCTGCAAAGGAATATTTGGAGGAGGAGGAGGTTATTCTAGACCAGGTACAGTTTGCGAAGAATTGTAATCATGAAATCGGGTGGATACATTAACCTAAGAATTGACCATATTGATGCACAAACGATCACCATATTGTGTTGGTGGGTTTTGACTTCCACCGACCACATTTCCAACATTTGAGGAGCTCGAGGCCATGTGCTGGTTATGTGGGAAAGGATTTGTCAACATGGCGGGCGGTAGATATAAGAGCCTCACAACTTTCACAAGTTTGGGGCATGATTGAGTAAGATGATCGTATATACAAACCTTACAGGGAAATTTCACCTTACGACTTTCTTTCTTTCCCTCACCAACATTATTATTCATCTTCTCATTATTATAATTGTCCTTGAGTTTATTATTATTCTTCCCACCCTTACGATTATTATTACATCCTTTCTTCTTATTCCCGCCTGGTTGCTGGTTACCATTTGGGTCGGTTGACGATTGAACGAAATGTACATTTTTCGATTGAGTGGGATTGGAAGACACAGATGAAGCTGGCCCTCCTGCATACTGGTTTAGAGACAACTCTTTCAAATGTCTTGTCACCGAGTTTGCAAATTTCACATTGGTAGAGCCTACAATGACATCGGCATGAGGTCCAAGATTTTGTCTAGGGTCATAGTTTGACCTCAGTGCGTCCGAAAGAATCTGGTATAACATCCCATAATGACCGTATATAAGATCTATCTGCTGGGATTTTAAGATTGCTTCTTCCTCATATGTAACCCCGGATGTAGCAACATCCTTCTAGATAGGAGGATGCAAGGACTTAAGGAACCATTCTAACAGGAAATCTAGGGGTATGTAGGTCTTGAATCATATCCTAGAACATATCAACATATGATGATAAAAGTGATGGGAAATATTATAATGAAGAAGTTGATGAAGAAACTCAAGAAAATGAACCCCACATTGATGATGAATATGACGAAGAAACACCCTTGCCAAAATCCCCATCAAAAAGGGTTCATAAGAATCATCCTAAAAGTCAGATTATTGGAGATAAAAATGAAGGAGTGGAAACAAGAAGGACACCCACATTTGAATCGGAACAAGCAATGTTATCCCTTCTAGAACCTAAGTCATTTAAATAATCCAACAAAAATAAATATTGGATAAAAGCAATGGATGAAGAACTAGATCAAATAGAGAAGAACCAGACTTGAGAACTAGTTCTGAGACCCAAGGACAAGAATGTGGTAGGAACCAAGTGGATCTTCAAGAACAAACTAAATGAAAATGGGGAGATTATAAATAAAAAATCCAGATTATTTTTCAAATGAAATTCCCAAGTGGAACGTATTCATTTTGAAGATACTTTTACTCCAGTAGCAAGACTTGAGGCCATCATAATGTTCCTGGCATTTGCATGCTTCAAAATTTCAAAATCTATCAGATGGATGTCAAGTTGGCATTCCTTAATGTAACACTAGAAGAAGAAGTCTATGTTGAGAAACCAAAAGGATTCATTTTAACAGAAAATCAAGACTATGTGTGCAATCTAAAAAAGGCCCCGTATGGTCTTAAACAAGCCACCAAAGCATGGTTCTCAAGGCTTGATCAATGCCTGCAAAAACAAGGATATAAAAGAGGGACTATTGACAACAACTTATACATCAAAATTTAGGATAAAAAAATGATTATTGTGGTGGTATATGTAGATGAAATCATATTTGGAAGTAATCTTACTATACTAAGAAAAACGTTTGCAACAAAAATGCAAGAAGAATTTGAAATGTCTATGCTGAGAGAACTGTCCTTCTTCTTAGGTTTACAAGTAATTCAAATAGAAAAATGAATATTCGTTTCCCAATCCAAATATCAAGGAAATTCTAAAGAAATTCCAAATGGAAGACAATAAACCTATGAGTACTCCCATGGTCACTGGATGTAAACTAAGCCTAGAAGACGACTCACCAAAAGTGGACCAAATGATGTACAGATCAATGGTTGGAAGTCTTCTCTATTCAACAACAACAAGATCTAACATCATGCAGGTTGTATGAATCATTGGGATATTTCAATCCACACCTAAATAAACTCACTTAAAATAAGTAAAGAGAATATTCAGATATCTTACAGGCACCTTAGAACTTGGATTATGGTATCCAAAATATAAATACTTCAATCTAACTCCATACACTGATGTAGATTGGGACGATAGTATATATGATAGAAAAAGCACCAGTGGAGGAGAATTTGTTTTAGGAAAATGTCTGGTATCATGGATAAGTAATAAACAAACATCCACGTCACTATCCACAACAGAGGCATAATACATTGTTTTTGCATCCTATTGCACACAAGTTCTTTGGATGAAGAAAACATTAGAGGATTTAAAAATAATATATGATGATCCCATTAATATTAATTGTGATAACACTAGTGTCATAAATATCTCTAAAAATCTAGTAATGCATTCTAAAACCAAACACATCCCAATAAAATACCATTTCTTAAGAGATCAGGTTACTCAAAGAGTGGTTAAAATAGTGTATGTGGACACCCAAGAACAAATTGTAGACATATTCACAAAACCTTTGGCCAGAAGTACCTTTGAAAATCTTTGAAATTTTTTGGGAGTAATTCATATACCTCATTAAAACCACAAAAGTTGCATCAGAAGAAAATGGGCACATGGTCAGGGGGAGCATCGCCACATGGGGAGTGAAGAAATATCCCCTCTTTCATTGCTATGAAAGGGGGAGGAAATTGATAAGCAATAGAAACAAAAATATTTCAAAGAAAAGGTTTCCATCAATGACAAAGGGGGAGAATGTTGGACACAATGGTATGATATTGTCATTGATGTCAATAGGGTGAAGAAGAATATAGTATAAACCCAAATCTCAGAAGGAAGAACATTAATCGAAGCTCAGAAGAGATGGTGCATTTGAAATAACACAAGAGATAGAGTTCACTGAGTAAATAAATCCTTTTGTAAAGGATCCAATCACATGAACCGTTCATTCTTGGTTAGGGAAAATCCAAGATCGTTAGATCGAGGTAAAGTCAGAGGTTGGAAAGGATTAAATCTCAACCATCAAATATGAAGCAGTAGCATTATGGACCATTGGATCAATTAGCATATAAATAACTTCAGCACTTTAGTGATTACTGGAGACAAGAAATAATCCACGAAATCCCAAAGTCACGAAATAGTGCCAACCGCCGATCAGGAAGGAGCTTCAAATGGTTTCCTAGTCGTTAGATCCAGATTTGATCTAGAATTAAGCATTGATCATCGATCTAGACTGGAAATGTTGAACCGTCATATCACACTAAAGGAAAGAAGGTGGTCAACTCCGATGTTTACCACTCTAGTGAAAAGGAGTATGAAACATGTAAGTTTACCCGAAGGCTGAAGCCCCGAAGTCGTGAACTCCTGTCGACCATCAAATCAGAGGAAGAGTAGGGAAATCCTATCAACTATTGATCTGGAATGAATATTGAAATCATTAGATCACACTAAAAGAAAGAAGGTGGTCAAATCCTACATTGACCTACTTCGGTGATAAGAAGCTGAGATAAACCAAGAAATCCCAAACTTCGGAGCCCCAGAATTAACATAAGATGTCGATCAAGATAAGAAAAGATCTACAATGATAGATCTATTTGGAACTTCGATAATGATCGAAGGATGGTATAAAAGTTCCAAAATTCCCAAATCCACAAAATACCGAAGCCACGAAGTGTAAATCCATGATCTAGGAGGGAGACATGTGGAAAAAGACAAATATGACACATGGCCCAATCGGTTGGTGACAAGTGTCAAGGTATAGTTGGCACATTAGGTATACAAAATTCACGAATCAAGGTGACTAGTGGCAACCACTCATCCAATTCCATGTCAATAGTGATGTCAGTAAGCCATGTCACTTTGAGACTACATCCTCCCGGGATATCCAACTTCTCCTACCAACTAAAATATCTGAAGTGCCAAAGTCACAAATTAGCATTTGGCCATTGATTAAAGATCCTAAGAAATATTTATTGATCATCTGATCAAGTATAGTGGAAGGATAGAGTAAGCGTGAATCATGAAGTAACACTAACTATTGATCTACTTTGAAATCATTCTCAACCATTGATCAAGCATAGTGGAAGGATAGCGTAAGTGGAGGTGTTAATCAACAACAAACAATCATTGCCATTCTATGACTTGTTCGGTAGGTAAAAATCCAGATGGATTTATCTAATCCAGAGTCCTGGAGCCATGAATAGTCAAAGTCCCGGAGTGAGAAAGAACCATTCATCTCAAATCCTAATTAAGTCATGACCGCCGATTTGTTTGAAGCCTCTGTATAAGACAGGATCGTCCATCTAATGAAAAATTAAATATTGATTGTATAATATACTAGTGAATACAATATGCACACTTCGACGAAATGTACTTTGGAAGGATTGAATGACTGCAAAGGATGGAAGTCCTGAAGGATGAAGTACCAAAGAACCTAGTTCCATCACTGGTCACATGATAAGGTATAGAAGCTAAAGGGGATAGAAGTAAATAAGCCCTCAGATGTTTGAATACGGTCCCATGTAGAAGAATAGGGGAAAAGGAAGAATGTGATAATAAAACAATGCGCAGAATGGATAAGCTCATGGTTTCGAGCTCATGGTCACATGAATTTTGGTTGAAGGGAGCGCCTATTGATTAAGACTCGAATTCACAACAATTAGATATTTGTAGACTAATGAACCGATACACGGTCATGATTAAAGAAGATTTAAATCATGAGCATTATGAATAAAGAATAAAAAGGAAAAATGATATTATTTAAAGTTTAATATTATCATTTAAATGAAGAGGTGCAATGGTTCAAAGTTCAAATAAAGAGACACAATGCTTCAAATCTCACACTAGTTGGAAGACTATATAAACAAGAAACAATGGTGAGAAGAAAGTGTCTCTGCAGTCTAGATCATAAGATCAAAAGTAGAAGAAGATTCCAAAAAGAAAAGTTGAAGATAATTATACATTGAGGGTGGAAGGGAGGAGCAAGGAAGGATTCATATCCTTTACTAAGTAAAGTGTGAAAAAAGGGAGTTGGTGCTTCCTAGGGTTGGTGCCCTAAAACAAGGGAGTTGGTGCTTCCTAGAGTTGGTCCCCTGAAGAAGGGGATTTGTGTCTCCAATATTCGATGCTCTAAAGAGGATTGGTGTCCTTCACAAACACACGATTATTCTTTATAAAATTTGTAATGCTTGTTGAAGTATACTTATATAATTGATTGTTTAAATACAAATTCCATTGTTGATCAATATTTATGATAATTATAATAACAAACTAATTGCTAATAGTTTAAAATAAGTAATATTGATTCACCCCCCATCCCACCTCCTAACATTTCTAATAGATGGCTGCAACATGCACTTCATGAGCTCTTCTGTTGAGTGCATCATCCACTTGATTTTCCTTTCCTTTTATGTTCTTAATTTCAAATTCATATTCACTCAAAAATTCTAGCCATCCAGTTTGTCTAACATTTAGTGTTGGTTGTCCAAAAAAATGCTTCAAACCATAGTGGTCTATTCTTAGGTCAAATTTCTTACCCATGAGGTAATGTCTCCACATTTATAATGCATGTACAATTGTTTCTATATCCAAGTCATGTGTAGCGTAATTCCTCTCATGTTATTTTAATTTTTTGGATTTATAGCATACTTCATGATCTTTTTAACTAAGGACTCCATCGATCTCTTCGTTGCATGCACTAGTGCACACAACAAAATATTCATCCGGATCTGCAATATTCAATATTGGTGCACTTGTCAATATTTCTTTCAATTGTTGAAAACTCTCTTCACACTTGGAAGTCCATTCAAACTTCACTCCCTTTTTTTGTAAAGAAGTGATTGGACTTGCAATCTTTGAAAATCCCTTTATGAATCTTCAGTAATAACTGGAAATACCTATGAATGATCTAACCTCTATTAAATTTTTTGGTGCTCACCATCCTTGAATGACCTGTATCTTCTCAGGATCCACTGCTATCCCCTCTGTAGAAATTATATGCCCCAAGTAGTGAATCTTCTTTTGATAAAATATGCACTTACATAACTTAGCATATAATTTATGTTCTCTTAAAACTTGAAAAACCATTCTCAAATGTCTCTCATGTTCCTCTTTTGACTTAGAATAGATGAGTATGACATCTAGGAACACAATTACAAACTTGTCCAGGTAATCCCTAAACACTCCATTCATCAAACACATAAAGATTGTTGGGGCATTTGATAGTCCAAATGGAACTACCGTGAATTCATAATGTTCATATCTTGTCCTAAATGTTTTCTTGTTGATGTCTTCTTCCTTAGTCCTCACTTGACGATATCCTGATCTCATGTCAATCTTGGAAAAAATTATTGCACCTTTCAGTTGATAAAAAAATATCAATTCTTAGCAAAGGATACTTTTTCTTTATGGTGACCTTATTTATATATTTCAAATCAATACATGGCCTCAAGGTTCCATATTTCTTCTTTACAAATAGAACATGGGCTACCCAAGGTGACACACTTGGATGTATGTACCCCTTCTTTAACAATTCTTCAAGCTGCATCTATGACTCTTTCAATTCTGGCATGCCCATTCTGTAAGGTGTCTTGGACACTGGGAAAACTCTTGGCACCAAATCAATAGAGAAATACATGTCTCTCTTTGGTGGAAATGCTGGGATTTCTCTAAAAATATCTTCAAAATACTTCAAGACCAAATAGTCTTTAATGCTTGTCACTTTATTTTTGGCTGCCTCTTCTATATGGGCTGCAAATATTTGACATCCCTTTCTGAAACTCTTCAACTGCATAGCTGTAATTTCTCTAACAATTACAACTCTTGGAATTCCTTGAATCTTCCCTTGCTTACCTTTTTAATCAAGACATGTGATTGTATTGTTGTAACAGTCTAGGACAACATGGTGTTTCTCCAACCAATCCATTCTAATTAGACAGTCATATGAACCCAATGGTATGGAATTTGAATCTACCTTTGTGTTGATTCCATTCATGTCTATCGGATAATATTTAGCCAACTCATTGATCTTTCTCTTAGCTCATGTGGCAAACTGAACTAACCAATATTTATTATTCTTACTCCTTTTCAAGTTAAATCTTTCAACATTGTTAGTATTTATGTAACTATGGATAGCTCTAGAATCAATTAAAATTGCTATGGTCTAGTTATGAATCTTACCTTTCACTTCAATCATAACGGATTGATATTTTTCTTGCTTGTTGTCCAAGGCTACATATATCCTTGGTTTGTTTCCTCCCATGTCTTCCATTGTTTCAGCCTCCTAAATTTTTTGGAAAGTCCTCATTCTTTCTCCTTTGTGAGGGAAGTCCCTATATAATTGATTTCCCTCACATCCCCAACATTGTATAGGTTGTTGCCTTGGCCTTTTCCCAAATGAATCTGCATTCTTGTGCTCATTTTGGGTTGACTTACCTTGTCGATTTTCTTGGTAGTTGTTCTTGAAAAAGGCTGACTTAAAACATTTTTTCCTTTGCTCCTTTTTCCGTTTCATTTTGTCATTCCAATCCTTTTGGAAAACTAGCCTTCCTATGCTTTTCTCATAAATATTCCTTTCCCTCCTTATGGTTTATTCCAAATTTTTGGGGTTATCATATTGTATCGTGTCAATATAGAAGGATGGTAACTATTTGGGTGCAGGCCTAGTTTTGAGGAAAAGCAACACGTGTAAGGAAGACACACATGTAGGAAAAATAACAAGTGTAAGGTAGACATGCATGCAGGAAAAGAAGTACATGTAAGGAAGAAGCACATGTAGGAAAAGCAGCACGTGTAAGACAGACATGCATGCAGAAGAGGAAATCATGTGAGGCACGCATGCAAGCATACCTAGCCATGATAAGTTTAGGGTTTTGGTAAGAAGATATAATGGTTGGTAAGAAAAAAACATGTATAAGTAGGTACCTAGGAGGTCTAGGTCGGGGTTTGAACATGATTTAGTAGTTGTTGTTTCTTAATGCTCAGGTTTGATGAGAGAGGACCAAAATGACTGTAAACCCGATCTGTTTGGTAGGATGTTGAGCCGAGGAGGAGAAAGAGGGTAGATATTGAGGGTTAGATCACATGATGAGGATCTTGGTGTGATCTAGTCCACCTCATTGTAGATCTCGACCCACTGATGGAGAGTTATAATGAACACGATGCTATAGTTGTTGATTAAGGTTGGTTGTCATTGATGTCAAACCTTGAAGAAAGACCCATAGCAAAAAGGTTTGGGTAATAGACCCAATAGTGTTTGATGTAAATATGACTCATTATTTTTTTGTCATGGTTGATAAGAAGTAAATATGGATGAACTCCAAAGTGATCCCCTTATGGTGAAAGCCCTCATGGGAAGACGCTTTGTG
>JZKD02S0111264.1:612051-659709 GCA_000966675.3 Picea glauca
TATGGTACAGGTTGATTACAAGTTGGTGCATGGTTGATGCACTTGTTTATGGTACATGTTGATTACAGGTTGGTGCATGGTTGATGCACTTGTTTGTGGTACAGGTTGATTACAGTTTGAGGTACAGGTTGATGCAAGGTTGATGCATGGTTCAGATTTATTGGTACAGGTTTACAACGCTATATCTCACAATGATAGTGTGACAGTGGTTCCATCATTCTACTTCTACTTCAGGGTGGAAGGACGGGGCAAGGAAAGGTGTTTGTAGCCACCTTCCGGTTGTAGCCAAAGAACATTGGGGGTTGTAGCCTCCTTCTAGTTGTAGATAGAGATTTGGGGAGTTGGATCTTCCCTCAGGTTATAGCCTGAGAAACTAAGGGGTTGGAGCCTCGCTGGAAAACAAAGGAAGTTGGTGCTTCCAATGAATGTAATTCTTCAAGACATATAAGAAAAATCATTCTGTGGTTTTCTCCCAATTTGGGTTTCCACGTAAAACACTAATGTACTTTGTATGTGTGTGATTGTTTATTTATTACTGCTCATTATTGGATAATAATTCTACATTGATATAACATTTGAAGAAAAAAGATTATATTTACGTTATTACTGATTCACCCCCCCTCTCAGTAATCCAACAATAGTTTTGGAAACACCATAATAAAAGAGTAGAAAAAACAAATCTTTGTGGATGTAGCCCAAGAGCGGTGAACCACAGTAGATCATGTGTTATGTGATTAAATACTATGTATTTCCTTTACTGTCAATGATTATATGTTAGACAAATGCGTAAATGACTAGTTATATCTTCTATTTTACATGCATGAATAAGAATGACAGGGTATTAAATAAAATTTGAATGTTAAAGTAACAAATGAATATCACAGATTTTAATTCCATATCCCCACTCTTTCCTAGGTTGCAAGCACTTGAGTGTTGCAGCCACTAATAGAACTATCTTGGGTGAGACTGCGCAATGCACTCTATGTACTGCACTGCCTTCTGGTTTACCAGAGGGGCCAATATTTTTAAAGAGGTTTTATTGGAAACCATGGTAGGTCTAAACCCGGGTCATTCTAAGAGAGAAGTAACCAACAAATGGTTATGTTGTCGGCTGTAACATAATGGGATTGATTGAATGATATGTGTTGAAGAATCATGACAAGAATGCCATATCTGGTGAGGAAATGTTAAAAAGAATGAGATTATAAAAGGGGATGTTTAGATCGTGGAACCCAACAAAGGTGTATATCAAGATCTAGT
This sequence comes from Picea glauca, assembly GCA_000966675.3. Classification (NCBI taxonomy): domain Eukaryota; kingdom Viridiplantae; phylum Streptophyta; class Pinopsida; order Pinales; family Pinaceae; genus Picea; species Picea glauca. The sequence continues at coordinate 613,312 of JZKD02S0111264.1, forward strand.
TGAAAAAGAAGGAGATGGAATTTGCGCAGAAAGATAACAGAAACCAAAAGCTAACACCACACAAATATTTGGACAAATAAGTATTCAACAACTTGCATAAAGTGTTTATCTGTGATTTCTCACATGTGTTGCAGGAGTGGATATAGAGGTCGAAAGAAAACTACCCTACAAATAGGATCAAATAGCTATAGTGGGATTCTTTGGAGATCGTGCAGTTACAACAAGTTGACAATAAATTTACACACACAATAGATTTCTGGTTAGACAACATTGTTGCAGGATTTATCACAGAATTTGCAGTAGATACTGTGAAGTCTTACAATGCAGCAGATAAAGAGTTCCTGAAGGGACCTAGAGGTAGGTATATCAGATCCTTGTATACTTCCATCAAGATTTTACTGTATAAAATTTTTGTAATGACAATGACATCAGATAGCTAAACTTCCCTGCGTGCATGGGGGAAGCACTGACAAGAGACGAAGAAATGGAGGAAGATATGGATAAAGGAAAGGAGGAGGCCTTGGATCTAGTCATGATTGAGGAAGAACAATTCAAGAAGATCATGGAAACAACTGGAAGAACGTGTAGTGGAGCACCATACCAATACAATATGAACAGTAAGAAGATAGCCATAGCTGTGAGGGAAGGATTGGAAAGTGATGAAGAAGAGGTAGAGGATCTCCGGGATGTGGAGCGGATTGAGGAAATCATGCACACAACATATGAACGGAAGACAAGAGGTCCAAGGGTAGGAACCAAAGGAAGAAATCCTATTCATATCAACATCAGTGTGGAACCCATAAAATCATGTATGACCAATACACCAGAAAGAACACCACCATTTATACAACTGAATTTCAGTGGAAGAAACACAGCAGGAAGTACATATACATAGGGAGAAACAACTAGGGGAGAGAGTTCAGGAAGCATTAGTCAAGGATATACACCACGTAGAGGTAGTAGATCATCATTTAGGATGGCAGGACATGATCCCACCATCAAGCTACCAGAATTCAAGGGAGAGACATCTGAGGATCCTAAGAAGCACTTGTTCATATGTGAAAAGATCTGGGAAGAAACGTAGATCACATATGAGGATACAAAACTTGCGTAGTTAGATATCACACTAAGAGACCGTGCACTATATTGGTACATGATATTAGCTACAAATATTCCTCCAGGAACAACCAAAATGATTGTGGATATCAATAAGTTGCTGATAAATGAATTCTATAAGCCTAGCTCAGAGGATCAATACATGAATGAGATGATAGAGATCATAAAGAAACCAGGGGAATATTTCTGGGAGATAGAACAACGATTCAAATGATTGAAGGGAAAGATGAAGTATGTCATGACATATATGCAACATAGACATCTATTTGTGAATTCACTGCTACCACATTTGAAATACCCTTTGAGACAACAGAAGTTTCAAACTCAAGTAGAGGCTTTGGAGGCATCCTTACATCTAGAAGAGAACCAATATCAGAAGACAGATCCAACAATAGAGGAGCTGAAGGAGGATCTGAATAATTTAACATTTCAACTGAACCAAAACAAGAGTAAGGACAAAAGATAAGTTGTTTGGTGTACCACATGTAGGATAGAAGGACATCACAAGAATGAGTGACCAACATTCGCGCAGTACATGGAAACATGACTACTAAACCATTTGCTGATAGGAGGACTATGGTGTGAGATATGTAAGAATCATGGGAATGATCCATATCATTGTCCAATGATGTAGAAACACCAGATCGTGCCTAACAGTTCATATTGCAACTTTTGCAAGTCAGTGGGCCATGATGACAAAGATTGTAGGAAAATGGAGCTGATGAGGGAAAGAACATCAAAAACCTATAGGATGCAGGTAGAAATGATGATAGGGAAAGTTGCACCATAGTTTAACCAAGTATCATCTCCATATAACACTGTTCCACAACAAAATAACATTGCACAACCACATTACAATATTGCACAACCACAGTATAATCAGGTGCCTAAGTACAATGCCCCGCGAGGAGATCAATCTGGCTATAGAGGTGGAGGAAAAGGTAGAGGAGGCTTTAGAAGATGCAGAGGACCAATGGTATTCCATAATTGTCAACAACCAGGACACTATGCAAGAAAATGTCCACTTCCACCTGCGACATGTATGTATTGTCACACATCAGATCATGAAACATAAGACTATTTGACACTATTGGGGAATATCTAGGAAAAGAGGAATCAAAACAATCAGAATGTTCAATGGATTTCTGCAAAAGCAAGGGATGATGGAAGAAATATAAAAATAGTTAGGTGCGGAGGAGCTAAAATAGGAGATGACGCAGTAAGACAAATCCATCACAACACCAATGGGTGAAGAAGAATGTTGAACCACATAAGTAGTTTGATGCACCAAACATAAATGATCTATTCAAGTGAGCCAGACAAGAATTATTAAAGCCAGAAATGTCATCACATCAAATGTGCAACATACTCAGGACATACCAATGTACGATTTGCTTCATTGTTGGATCACACTAATGAAGCACAACCCCTAGGAAAACTAAGTACCATAAAGGATTTTATTCAATCCTATGTTAAACTACTAAATGATCCATCATCTATTAAAGTATTAAAAAATATGTTATAAATATGTAAAATAGATGTAGATGAAAAGCTAAAGAAGAAACAAATTAATCACTTACATACAAGGAGGAGGACAAGTAGAGAGTTCAGATTGAATGCCAACATTGGAGATTTCAACATGGGGGATATTATTCTGGATTTAGGATCTTAATTAAATGTGTTACCCAAGAAGACATGGAAATGTATGGGAGATTCCACATTAGGATATGCACCTGTTCAACTGAAACTAGAAAATCAACACATGGTTCTTCCAATTGGAAGTCTAAAAGGTGTGACGGTAGATTTGGATGGAGTGAGCACTAAAGCATATTTTGAAGTGATAGAAATAGTCTATGGCACAACACTGTATCCAACATTGCTTGTCTTGGATTGGGTATTTGACAACCAGTCCATAATAAATTTGAAGACAAGGAAGATGGAATTCGATTGAGTCATTGCGCCACTAGACCCATCACAAGGAGAAAGGTTTGTAGAACCTACTTTCTTAGACTTGGAGGAAATCAACCAGTTATATAGAACCACCGCGTGAGAAGAATATTATGTGAATCCAACTACATATGGGGTAAGTAGTTGGATAAGTATCACATAATGTTCTTCAGAATCAGATATAGGGTTGGATAATTGGCAACAAAGATTACATGAAGTATCCACAAGAAGGTGTGCAAGAATAGACCGCACAGTAAGATGGGTTGGTGCAAAGATAAGAGAACCTCCTAGTTTTCATGGGGTGAATGACTTAAAAGAATTCCTAACAAGATACGAAGATGAAGTGTTAGAAAATTAGAGGCTCCTAGCTATGTACATAGCATTTAAGGAAACACCTACAGTATGGTGAGGTGCGCACAAAGAGACAGTCAAGGACTGGTACCAATGTAAGTGATTATTGTGCATTAGATTCGACACAGAACATGGAAGAAATGATCTGCCGATATATGATGGAGAGGGGTCACCACCAGAACACTTAGAGAAGTGTATAACACTATGGAAAATGACACCACCAAAAGAGTGGCCTCATCACTGCATTCACACATTGGAAGAAATTCTAGTAAACTGGTATGTAGATCAGGAATTGCGCAGAGGCATTGCAGAATGGACAACATTACAAAATAATTTTATAGTCACTTTCTCATTTGAACATGAGAACCCAAAAAATGATTCATCACTTAAACAAATAATAGGGGTGATATTTATTGAGGAACCATAGGTTGAACTTATAACAGAGTATCAACAACATAATAGATAGACAATGAAAGAACTATTGGCATGCTATCATGTGTAGGAAGAAGAAATAGATGAAGATGAACCACAAAACATTCAAAATACAGAAATTGAAGGAGAAAGAGAGGTGGAAGGTCCATATCTGGCATCAAAAGTATTTGTTTCACCAATAAAGGTGAAGAAATTAAATATTGGGACAAATAATCATTCAAAAATGGCCAGTATTGGAGACTACTGGGATGAACAAACAATAGAAAGAATAACAAAGTTGTTGCGTGAGTACAATGGCATGTTCCCAACAACTTTTACAGAGATGAAATGCTTAACAAGAGAGCTAGGAGAGATGAATATACCTCTCAAACCTGAGGCTAGATCTATCAGACATCGATCGTATAGACTGAACCCAATATATAAGCATAAAGTAAAAGTAGAAATTGACATAATGTTGGAAGTTGGAATCATAGAACTAGTAGAAGAATTAGAATGGATAATCCCTATGGTAGTCCAAGAGAAGAAGCAAGGAGGCATAAGGATATGTGTCAATCTGAGAAAGTTGAATGATGCTTGCCTAAATAACCCTTTTCCCACCCCTTTCATAGATGATATATTAGAGAATGCAGGAGGCCAAGAAGCATACTCATTCACAGATGGATTCTCAGGCTACCATCGGATCAAGATAGCTCCAGAAGACAGGTACAAGACCACTTTTCCACATAATGGGGATCCTACCAGTACACATTCATGCCTTTTGGGTTGAAGAATGCACCAGCTATATTCCCAAGGGTATTCACAACTTCCTTCAAAGAATTCACCCATCAGTTTTTAGAAGTATATCTGGATGATTGGACAGTCTACAGTCTGTTGAAAGATCATGTAGAGGCATTCAGGATGATGTTGGAAATATGCATGCAGTGTCAAATATCATTAAATATCAAGAAGTTCATCTTTGGGACACCTTTTGGAATATTATTGGGACATATAGTATGTAAACAAGGGATATTGGTGGATCCTGCAAAGGTTGCAGTCATTGTTAACTTACCACCACCCAAATCAGTACGCCAGTTGAGAGAAACACTAGGACACACATGCTACTACAGAAAATTCATAAAAGGGTATGTGAAGATAACTACGTTGATGGAGAAACTATTGAAGAAGGATAGTAAATTCTAGTGGAATGAGGACTGTCAACAAGGTTTGGACACTCTAAAAGAAAAAATGGTCACAACACCTATACTAGTATTCCCAGAATAGGAAAAGACATTTCATGTGCATGTAGATGCATCAACCATAGCACTTGGAGATATTCTGGCATAGCCAGGAGATGGAGAGTTATACCATCCTATAGAATTTGCAAGAAGAAAACTATCAGAGTCAGAGTAGAACTAAAATACTACAGAGAGAGAAGGCCTAGCAATGGTATATGCACTGCAAAATTTCAAACACTATATACTTGGGAAACATTTTAAAATGTTCACAGATCATTCTTCCCTCAAATACCTAGTCAATAAGCCAATGTTGGGGGGGAGGATATGTATATGGTTACTGTTGTTTCAGGAATTTGACTTTGAAGCGATAATCAAACTAGGGAAGTTGAATGCAGGACCCGGTCACCTATCAAGGATCACCAATGGAGAGGAACCTACAAATTTAGAGGACAACTTCCCTGATGTGAATTTATTTTCACTCCAAGTAGCTGGTGAATATTTTGTTGACATCATTGAATACTTGAGTACAGGGAATGCACCAAAAGAATTCAACACTGCACAGAAGAAAAATATGGTATTTAGAGCTGTAGTATATCAATTGATTGCATGACACTTATAAAAGATGGGTGTAGAAAACATTTTGAGAAGATGTGTAGTAGAACATGAAAGGACTAGGATTTTAGTAGAGGCTCATGAGGGAATAGTTGGAGGACATTATGCAGGAAAATCTACCGCACAAAAGGTATTGTGTCTAGGACTATGGCAGTTGACCATTCATAGATATGCAAAGGGATACTACTAGATATGTGATGTATGTCAGAGAGTTGGAAAACCTAATAGACATGATGAGATGCCCCTAAGACTACAAGTAACCTTGCAAGTATTTGACAAATGGGAAATATACTTGTGGGACCAATTAACCCATCAACAAAGAGGTCAGGAGCAAGGTATATAATTACTGTGACATATTACTTAACGATATGGGAAGAAGCAACACCAGTGAAATATTGTAGCGCAAAGACATCAACACACTTCTTCTTTGAGAAAGTGATCAATAGATTTGGATTCCCAAGGATTTTTATGAGTGACCAAGGCACTCAATTAATCAATAGTACTATCAAGGATATGACCGAGGATTTTGAAGTCTATCATCAAAAGAGTACACCATATCACCCTCAAGAAAATGGGACAGTGGAAGGCTTTAATAAGATCCTAGAGAATGCATTGACAAAAATCTGCAATGTCAATAGAGATTATTGGGATTTGAAGATACCAACAATATTATGGGAATATAGGACTACATGAAAAACATTGATAGGAAAAAAACCATTCAGGTTGGTGTATGGAAAAGAAGTAATGGTGCCATTAGCATTTTTGGTACCTAGTCTACGTGTAGAAGCAATCACCAACATGACAAAACGAGGTGTAGTACAAGAAAGTCTAAGTCAACTGATGGAAATGGAAGAATATAGGATTCTAGCAAGATTTCACCAAGAAGTACAGAAAGCAAGGGACAAATCTTTGCATGACATACATATTAAAATGAATAGTTTCAAGGAGGGAGACCTAGTCTTGGTGTATGACAATAAATTTCTTCAACATCCAGGAAAATTCAGAATGCATTGGTTGGGACCATATGAAGTGAAGAATGTCATAGAGGGGGGAGATGTATAGTTGAAATGTTTAGGAGGTACAAAACTTAGAGGAATGATCAATGGGAGTTGATCGAAATTGTATAGGGACAATCGACCTCCTAGTACTTATAAATTTACCGCGCAGTAATAAGGTATGTATATAGTGTATTATAGTAGAAGGGAGATGAAATGAGAAAAAAAAATAAAAAGAAGAAAAAGAAGGAAATCCATAAAAAGTAAAAAGGCGATAAAAATAAAAATAGATCGACGCACATGGAGGATCTTGATAGAATAGAACTGGTAGAACAAAAAAGTGCGCTGCAAGAAAACCAGGGTTCGAAAACACTGCACGTAGAAGAGAAATTAATGGGTAGAAAGGTACAACACGTAGGAAACAAAGAAAAAATTGAAAAGTGACAACTGTTAGTGTGACACAACTGTCACTTCTCTGACCTGCTATAAAGCCGAAAAAAGGGGGGAAAGCAACCCATTGTATTATTTGCTAAGTAGAAGAATGCAGAGCTGAGCGGAAGAACAACATAGTGCAAATTTGCGATACCATTTGTTGATTTGGAAGCTTGTAGTTTGGATTTCCTTTCCATGTCACCATTGAGGGTTGGAGTGTCGAGAAGGACTGGAAAAACACACAGAGTAGCACTTAGGTGCCACAAAAAGTAACAATTGAGATGCCTATAGTGGTGGATATGGAAGAAATCCGCACACCAGAGTATGAGAAGAACACATTGCATGTGGAAGAGGAGCAATACCCCGCATAGGAGCTCAAGCAGCCAGAAGAGGATGTCAAACGGATAGAATCTGACACGTCCAGGGGAAAAGGGCCGCAACAAGAAGAATCGACCACAGGTTCCATGTAGCAGGGCCTAGAGCCGGAACCAGAGCATGAAATGGAGAAAGAGGTTGTACCAAAGGGTACAGTATTGTCCCCACAAGGGAAAAATAAGGTGTAAGCAGAAAGCAATGCGTAGGGAATGCAATGCACACATGAAGAACTAGGTATAGTGATGTCAAAAATCCACGAAGGAGTGAAGGCCGATGACAAGATGATAGGAGGGACGAGGGCCTCAAATATTTTGAACATGATGTATTAGATGACATAAAGTTCCCACATTTGGCAGCATAGAGCTACCTGGAGAGTAGAGGAGAAGGCCCATCAGGAGAGCCACTGTTGGATCCTACGTAGTCGATCCTGGGATTGTACAACACCATCATCATGAACTTATTAGACATACTGCACTTCGGGCACGAGAAACACATAAACGGATGTATCAAACAACTGTTAGTGAGAGGCATCTTATGGATGGTGTTGAGTTGAGAAAAAGGTATAAATATCCTCCTTATCACCATGGTTTATGATATAATCTTGATTGACTTTTATATTAATTAGAAATAATTAGGAAAGAAAATGATTAAAAAGGCTTCTAGAAATATTATTGAGTGATATTAGATAATTTCTGAATTTCGTTTTGAATTGTTTGATTTTATTGCAGGAATGGACAAATATTGTTAAGATAACTAAGAAGATTATGAAGATGCGTAGACTATTGGAGGTTGAAGAAATCAGGCGCAAAGAAGTTTTGAGGAAGATTGATTCTCTATTTTGTAATCTTTATAAATAGTAAAAGCAATCCTGAGGATCTCTCGATCCTCATGATAGCTTAATTTACCCATATCATTGTAATATATAGAGGGTGATGAACCATAGAGAAACATCCAAGAAATTTATCCAAGCATTTAGATCTCTGAATTACTCTGTACAAGAAGTCCATTATAAATGTTGTACTGGTTATGGAAAATAGGAGCGTTGAGCATTTTTACCATCTTTGCGTATTGATTTTCTAGAAGCAGTACTTTTGAAGGCCGTCGGCCCAGTCAGAAGGAGTTACTATCTCAATCTGTAATCATATCAATTTGATTTCAGTTCTGTGATTCAAATCTCTTTGCAACAGTTAATATAAATGTGTGAGTGTGTTGATGTTTATAAATTGGTTATGCTATTTTACAAAGGATAGATGTTTCATTAGGTTATTGATTGTTGTTCCATTTCCCATTGTTGTAATTTATTTCTTGAAAGTTCCTCTCATTTTCACATACACTGTTCCTTTTATTAAATTTATAGTTGTTGTTCCTTTTGCTTAATTTTGCATTTGTTGTCCCTTCTCAATTTTACAGTACTTAAGATGTTATTTTCCAACAGGTTAGACAATCATTGATAGATTGGTTTATTTAGTATTTTCATAGATTAAATTCCTATTTCTTAGCTAGATGAATTCAACAAATTGGTTAATGTCTTTAATTCATAGCATGTTATTAATTAGATTATAATTCTGTTGAGTAAGATCTTAGTTTCAAAGTTTTAATGAATGTGTGAGGAACTTGATTATTGATAAACTCAGATTTGCTTTGACTACACGATTTTAACCTCTACAACTATATGCATAGATTTTGCTGATATTATTGAAAGAAAAGAAGAATCCACAGTTGATAAATTAATGTTAAACTAAGGTTGTTTTTAGGACATCTTTAGAGCCCAACATTTTGGCACCGTTGTCGGGAGAATGTCAAAGATAACATAGGTTGTGTCTCTAGAGGATGAGGTATTGAAAATGAAAGGTAAGAACCTATGTAGGAAACAAGTAAAATGATTGTGCCAACACCTACCTTTAACTAATGCATAGAGGTCATATAGCTACTTAGAATTTTGTGTGAGTGTGTATGACTAAGAAGAAATAAATTGAAAAATTAAAACCCCCACCAAAAACTACAAAATCCCAGGGCCTGGTGCTCCCTGGAAGAAGCACTTCCATAGACGAAATCATCTGAAAATATGAATCTCAAGCCTTGGTTGGATCTCAAAAAGGTTCTACCTGAATCCCTCAAGAAAAAAATTCACCAATTGTAGCTTATGCTGAGGTTCATAGCAGAACTGAAGGGACTGAGCAAAGCTTTCAAAATACATATACTCCACCTCTCATCCCTTTAGACAAGGGAAATTCTTGTAATTTGGAATAAGGAGAAGGGGAGACCAGTGGGGTTGTTAAAGAAAATCCATCACCACCACTTGATCCTGGATCTCCTGTGATTCTGATAGGAGAAGGTATACCTGAAATCCCAGATAGAGGTAGCACGATTAAATCCCCTAGGGGACCAAGTAATTAATCACCCCAAATAGAACACCCAGACCAAGAAATCCCTCAAGGCTATTGGAATATCTTTGACCAATTGGCACAACAAAATCCACCGTGACCCCAGACTTCCACCTTGGAATATCCTATAGTCGATCTGGTTGCTAATGCCCCGATGAAAGCCATTCCATTACAAAATCTTCCAACCTTTCATGGATTAATCTCAGAGGACCTCGATGCATTCTTATTTGAATTTGATGTCCTGTGTAGAGGTTATGACTACACCTCTGAACCCCAAAAATTGAAGCTAGTCCCTTCCACTTTGAAAGGAGAATCTTTGCACTGGTTTATGGGATTAGGAGGAGGAACTATAAATTTATGGGATGAAATGAAACAAGACTTCCTGACAAAATATCAAGATTACTGTAGAACCGGGGATCTAAAAGATGAAATCTTTCAAATGATTGCAAAAGAAAACAAGACACTAGAAGAATATGTTGAAAGCTTTCAATATAATTTGCAAAGATCAACTTACGGTACATTACCAGGTGAGGTACTTAAAGCCACTTTGATAAAAGGTATGAAGGATGAATGGGTATAAACATTGAATTTAATGGGGAAAGGTGATATTTATCAAGAAACTTATGATAACATTATCCAATTGTGTATCCGGTGTTCACGTGGAAGTACATGAACTAGATTGGGAATGTAGGCACCCCTCACCAAAAATAGCAACATTACTAGTGGGGGTGTCACCCGAGCAGAAGTTGGCAATCTTTTAGAAAATTTCAAACTGAAATTTTGAGTACTCCGACTACACAATTGGATGTTCCGTAGGATAAAAAGAAACAAGAAGAAGCAGAACAGTCCTTGGCCATATTTTTCCATCTGTATTTTCCTGAGTCTGTACTTAAGGCTTGAAAGTACAGTGTCAAGGCATCCGAAAGTGGGTAATAGGTGTGGAAGAAGGAAGAGTAAACCTTCGGTAAGGGAACCTAGGGAAAATTCCTATGTTGGCGCTATCTAGCTTCCAACTGTTCCTGGGTAGTTATGTCTCATTCAATGGCTGTCCATGATTGTTCCAGTTCGGTCCGGTTAGTTGTTGTTTTGAGAATAGAGTCGAAGAGGTTTAAGGCGATGTGTGTTTGGTTCAATAGTTCGGGTTGAACGTTAGGTTGATTTGGCACAAAAATTGTCATGGGGGAACAATGAGAGTAGGAAAAACTTTAAGAAAGGTTAAGTGCTGTCTCAGTTTGGTATTATAAAAGAGATCTTACGGTTGCAGAAATAAAATATGGATGCAAATCYAAGGCTCGTTCCCGTAACTGTATTATATTTTAATAAAAGGTGTGAGATGGGAGAAAAACATTGAGCCGTTTACAGTGTAAGGTTCCTACCAGGGGAAAATCTCACAACATAAACGAGAGAGGAAAATATGTAAGAAAATAACCAATGTAACAAAGAATATACGTAGAATTCTGAAAATGCAGATTGGTCTTACACCACTGATAGCTGGTGCAGAGGAAAGACAATAAACAATTATAGAAAACCCGAATTCATTCGTTATAGTAGTGGTCGTACTAAATTATAACGAAGCACATCAATTATGAATATGAATTGCAATGTAAAAATGAGATACAAGGAAACAAACTTGTAATACAGAAGTGACGGAATTGAGAATCTCCATATCTGCTTGTATTAACTCTCAATGCAAAAACTCTATTACAAATGACTCAAAAAGATCCAGCCTGGCGTATTTCTTCCTGTGATACATTTATACAATTTTTTAGAAAGCAGGTAGAATCTCAATAGTCGCACAATTTTCGGTTATGACAGAGGAGAGGGAAATCGCTCCATTTCTCCCATTCTGTCGTTACTTGGTGCCAGGCGTTTGCCGTTGTGTGAGCTCAGTACAGGTGATACATCGGTTTACTAGCTGGGATATTAACCGCGATGGTTCAACTTGACAACTAGATTCGAAGAAGTAGCATTCTCGGGCCAACTGTTGTAACTTGTCCTCCATCTGTCCATTGATGATCTCGATGGCACATAGTTGAGCGCTGGGTTTGATCATGCACCTATCAACTTGGGCTATGTCCACCGCGGTCAACTGAGAGATATCGGCTGAATCTCTCTCTTCCTTTTCTTTCAGACCAAGTGAGATCTGTTCAACATTCATCTGTATCAACGTCTCGACGTCGCCTCCATTGTCGATGCCCAGTATCTCGCCGTCTATAGAATTTAAAGCCTCCTCCAAGGAATGGGTTATCTTCAGGGCTTGTTGCTTGCCCTCAGTGATGTTATGCTCCCATTCCTTTAACAGAATATTTCCCCTGGTTTGTTCCGAGACAGTGAGTCTGTGAGCACCTGTGGAAACTCTGTTATTCATGGCTATCACTGCCTCCTGGAAGGCGACACGAGCCGCTCCTGCATCCCTTTCTCTGGGAGCTAGGTTCTCGGAAACCTGGTTTACCAACAAACAGTTTTCTCGGATTGCTCCCATCTTGGCGAGCAAATTCTGTTGAGCCGAAGAGATTCTGCTCCGGATTTCGATTTCTTGGGATTTTAACATCTCGACGTTGATCATTCTGCTTTTGGCGACCTCTACCCGAGCCCACAACTCTTCAATCAAATTCCTCTGTTGGCTTGCCTGTATCCGACCGTCTCAGACCACTAGTTTTACTTGCTCGAGCTTGGCTTTGAGTACCTCTATTTCATTTTTATCAGCCAATCTGGCTTGCTCTATCTCCACGCTCGCCTGGACTTTAGAATTTTCTGTGGCCAAGGCCAATCTGGCCTCGAGAGTCCGGATTAGGCGATTTTTTCTTTTGAGCTGGTTCTTTAAAAGTCCGACAGAAAACTGATTCACCGATGCATACGCTCCTAGCATCCCTGCGATCTTAGTGGCGAATTGCTCATTGTTTTTATTTTTTCCGTTGGTCATAACTTTGTACTTCTTAGCAGTCAAATATCCCTCCTAGTAGAATTCCCTCTTTACTACCGCTTTTCTCTTTTTATCAAATAAAAACTCATTCGGAGGAAATTCCTCTGCTCTTATGGGCCTCAGTTCCTCATTGAATATCCATCCCTCCTCGATATTTCCCTGTGTCGACTGCAAGGCAGTGACAGAAGTGATGGGTTCCCCGATTTGTTTCGCTAATTTTCCTGGGGTGTCGAACGGGTTCTTCTTCTTCAACGGTTCTGGGATCTTTGTCTCGGTTTTCGGATTCTATTTCTTTGGCGAGTCTGAAGTATGTACCTCTACTTTGAGATTCTTTGTTTGTTCCCCCTCGTCTTGGTGTTTTCCCGAGTTGGGAATTGCATCTTTGGGACCTTCAGCATCCTTCTGTTTTGTCTCGGAAACACCCGGACTCTCACCTCGCAACGCAGCGGGGAGAGAGCTTCATCTATGCTCCTGGAATTTTAATACAGCGGCCATGTCTTCAGGTGCCAAGGATCGGATCTGAGCTAGGACTTCTTCATAAGACCTTGCCCCTCGGAAAATGTCATCCGAGGGTGAATTCTCATGCTCAAATCTCTTGAGCCCACAATTAGCTAAATGGTTTCTCACAACCCTCTGTGGATCATGTTTCTTATATTCGATGGAGACCAAATTTAGGTCTTCCAGGGCTGCAGCCTCGGCTTTGGCATGCTTGAAATCTAATAAAGAATAAGAATTCAGCTGAATGGGAAAAGACAGCCATACCTTCTTTGAGTACCCTTTGAGTTGTTTACTCACCCCGCCAATTACCGTCTACCGGGCGACCTCGCGACAAGCCAACTTGTCGGGAATGAACAATGGCAGCGCATGAGGGGGAACAGAAGCCCCGAAAAATCTGAAGTACGATAACTCTGCCTCCACGTACCAGTCCACTATGCTACTCATATTTGTTGCAATGTTGTCCGAGATACGAGGTGGTGGGTGACCAAAAATGGCGATATGCAGGGGCACCATTACCCAATTAAAAATTTCGTATGCGAAACTTTCTGCTTTGTTTTCCCATAGATTTTCGTGATATACATGTATGGGTCTGTCTTCGACCGGAGTCCAACCCCAAATCATCAATGGAAATGGTGTTATGGAGCATATTGCGTCCATAATATATGCGGACATGAAGAATGAGGACGGCCTCCCATTTTCCTTCTGTTCTCGATACTCTGTGACCCGGTTGGCCAAACTATCTGAAAGCATCTTTGCCCAATTAAACGAGCAACCTTCTGTGACCCGAAACATCAGAGGCATGCAAGGAAAACATGCGATGTGTCCTCTCTCCCATATAGCTAGCATGTCATCATGGCCACGTATTTATACTGTGGTTCCAACGAAGCGATTGAATAAACGCCCTGGTCATTGGCTCTGAATTTTGCGGTGCGTGAAACCCAATCCTTTATCAAACCTCGCATGGTTTTATCATACTGGATGCACTCCTTCTCCTTGAATTCCTCTAGGAACTCAGTGCCATATGTGTAGTCAGACGTCGTCGGGAGATTATACATGGTTTGTATATGTTCTGGCCTAAAAGTCTCGACCGTGACTCGCTGCCCGTTCATGATAGTCCTGGTGGGTATGTCTACATGATCCAACACCCATCGGATCATGTCATAATATGGGAGCAACCGTGGTCTGGCTGCTACTCTGTGCATTCCAGATTGGACAACAATCTTGTATTTGGTGTTTAGATCATCTTTTTCATTGCCGCCAGAGTCGTCTGAATAATCCACTAATTTTGATTGCAGAATGTCTAAAACAAATGACTAGTTGGGGACCGAGTCGACACTTCAGGGTGAAGTGTCGGAGACATTGTCTGAGCCTTGTCCTGCAACCTCAACATTCGCCTTTGCTGCTTTCCGCAGAGCCATAGCTGAAGCTTGCGTTTTAGCTCTTCTGCGATAGAACTGCGTATACATACATAAATTAGTTTACTCAGAAGTGATGGGCTTTGCATGGTTATGAAAATGCATTCGTTATAATGAAATGAAACTCTCACATATATTTGAAAACTCGGTACCTTTCAAAATAATCCTATCAAATCGTAATTAGAAATAAATTTATTGCGTAAAATCCGATCTTACATGCGTAGATTTACCCTATTTCCCATTAATGTCATAAATTTCTGGCGGTTTGACAGTCGGTCGGAGTATGGAGAGAAATGGCTATCTTGGGAAACGTGCAAGCCTCGAGACGCGGGATATATCTTGTTTTAGCTTAATTAATACGACCCTGCAAATGTTAATCAATTTCTTCGCTATTCGTTATATCGTGGACTTTCTCTTAACACTTTGAGTCTCCAACTCCCGAGACCGCGAGGACTGATTTTGGTTTAATTAAAGGTAATCGTGATTTGGGGGCATAACTAATTCTATAATCATTTTATTCGCCATATCGCAACTCGGGACTTCGAATACATGTTTTTGGGAGATTTATATGCCGAGTTGCGAAACTGCGAGATCACGATAACAAGGCTTAATTAAGGGGAAGATAACCTTGGATTAAGTGCTTAATTAATCGTGTTAAAATTACCTCGTGACTTCGTGAGTCAGGGCTTCGAAGCTGTAACTTTTGAAAAAGATAGTGCCGAGTGGCGAATTTTCGAGAACAACCTCGACCACGGTTAGCTTTTTGCCTCTAACCCTTGCCATGGGTTATCCAGAAAAGGCTTCACGTTCTCGGCTCTCGGGATTGTAAAAATAAAAATTTTGGTTTGACGGATGCCGAGGTGCGAAAATCCGATGACGTCTAATCATGAGTTAAAAGACTTTACCCTGGTTATTTCTTCGAGTGAAAATTTAAAACGACTTCGCCATTTCATGACTCGGGACGTGTGAATTTATGAATTGCGATATCCGACCTGTGAGATCCCAAAGTAGAACAAAAAGAGGGAACATTCTTACGAAAAGTAGGACTTGTTTCGAGAGTAGAAAAACGTCGCTACTCATGCGACCAGGTTTCATAGGAATCATCCTCTCGGACGGAAAAAGAAAACCAACTTTAGATTTTCAAGTATCAAATTGAAAATTGAGACAGGGCAAAAACAAGGGCGGCTCCAACATAGGCTCCAACTAGGGATCCCGTCTTCCTGTGAGGCGGGAAGAACAGTAGACCACGTGCCAATATTGGGTAAGTGGAGTCAAAAGCTCAATCAGATAGAAAGGTTCCAAGAAAAGAGGATCGAAGGGGGAAAAGATTTCGTTCTTAACCTTGAAAAGTTTTGTCAAAATCAGATATTCTTTTCAAATACAACTGTAGTCTCTTTCACAATTTTCCCTTTCCCACTACTAGAATTAGGTATGTTTTAAGACAATCGAAATAGTCCTAGGATACTCCACAGATCTTGTGTCTCTCGGCTTGCATCAAGAGAATAAGATGTATGTTTTTTAATTGGGGAGTCTCGTCTGAATTTTGGATGTGGATCAGGTTTTAGAAAGCGTTGGTTACTCGAGTAGAGTGATATTCATGTATAACAACCTTATAGATATCTCAGACATTGCTTCACTGCCAGCGAGCTTGTTCAGTACCCTGGTGAAGTTATCTGGCCCTTTTTACTGAATTTCCTTTCACCACTTCGGAATATATTTATGCATTTAAATGTTGAGACAAGGGCAATCATTTCTGAATTTCCTTTCATCGTCTTCTTGGACTAGGTGGGGGCAATCATTTCTGAATTTCCTTTCACCACCTGTCTTATAATTTACTTTTGAGCACGAAGATGGGGGCAATTAGTTTGTATCAGGGCTGACATCTGTGTAATACTTTGCATTAGAGGTCTGTCAACTTATTTTGATTACTCGGTACCGACCTTCCCTTGACCTTCACAACATCTTCGTTCTTAGGGAGAAAAGGAAAATAGTCTTTAAAGGTTCATCCCTTTTGAGCAAGCCTTAATCCTCTGATGCTATTGAAAAACCTAGGAAAGTTAGGATCACTCTAAACGTTCCTTCACCCAGCAGGGGATCAAGTAGTTGTGAAGACCCATTCTCTTTCCACAATCTGTTTTGAAACTCACGAGGCTAAAACGAAAAACTTTAATCCCTTCAAAATGACACTGGAAGATGGCGACTTGCTAAAAGTTAGATCTGAAGATAGACTGGAGGCCAGGTAGCGATTTAATGATTGAAAATACGGAGGTCCAAACAATTCGAGACCGACTCTTGTAGGTATATCGAGGAGAGTTTATTTTGACTGATTGTTTTCAGATTGAGTGTATCATTCAAATCAATTTAAATCAAAGGTTATCAAGCCAAGCAATAATCCGGTTATCTAACATTTTAGCCGATATTGTAGTTTGAATGGCGTTACCTCGATTTACTTTAATAGTCTTTCATAACATGTGTATTGAGAAAGCTCACCTTTACCTTTTCTTTTTACTTTCTTTGTGCATTATGAAGCTACTTTTTAGGTATCACCTGTTTCATGCTGATTTATTTCTGACACCGCCTTGCGAATTACTCTTCCTGATAGCTTTGCAAGTAGTTGGGATCCTGTAAAAAGAAAATACGAACTTTATTCGAAATATGTCGAAAAATTATGAACAAAAGAGAACGGAAAGCCAAAAGGGTAATGTTTTGAATAAAAATGCATGTATGTACACAAATTTTATTTTATTTTATTTATTTATTTATTTTTGCTAAAAATGGTGACTGTTATGTCATGTAATGTTTCAGATATCTCCCGTTGACAGGGGCGCTGAGGACTTCTCCGTCGATGTTTTCCAGCAAGAAGAATTTTTTTCCTTCTGGAGCCGAGACCCTGAATGGTCCATACCAGAGGTGGTCAAATTTACCATGCTTCGCGGCTTCCTCTTTTCTTGCATCCCATATTAGTACTAAGTCACGTGGAAGGAATTCCCTGTCCTTTGACTTGAGATCGAACAACGCTTTCATTTCATCCTAGTAATTTTTCATTTTTCATCAACTTCAACTCTATGTTGTTGAACTTCGATCAGCTGGTTAATTCTCCTGGTTACATGATTTGGTTCTTCGTTTTGATACTGCCATAACTTCATCACTGGCAGCGCTAGGTTTATAGGTAGGACCGCGTCTGCCCCATAGACCATCTGAAATGATGAAATGTCGATAGAACTTTTAGTGCTGATGTGGTTTTCCCATAATGCGTATTTCAAGTGCACATGCCAGGACCTTTTATTTTCATCCAGAACTTTCTTGATTATGTTCACCAGGCTCTTGTTAGATGATTCGGCCAATCTGTTTCCCTGGGGGTAATATGCAGTGGAATGGCCGAGAACGATATTATACTTCTGACAGAAGCTGATCATAGCCATAGATTTTAAGGCCTGGGCATTATCGGTAACTATCTTTCGGGGACACCCAAATCTTGACAAGATATTGTCTTCCAAGAAATCGATCACCACCGAGTCTGTTTCCCTTTTGGTTGGAATGGCTTCCACCCACTTAGTAAAATAATCCGTAGTTGTTAAGATCCACTTATGCTGAGCACTGGAATGAGGATTAATTTCCCCTATGAAGTCTAGACCCCATTGTTGAAATGGAGTTTCAGCTTTGACTGGAACGAGTGACAGTGCAGGGAGTTTCTGTTTACCAACGAATATTTGACAAGGGTTGCACGCATGTACTTTGGCATTGACGTATGAAAATAGTTTCGGCCAATAATATATAGCCCTCAAGATCTTATAGGCGGTGGCTCTCCATGAATGGTGTCCTCCACAGACTCCTTCATGAAATTCCTCTACAACCCATGGAGTTTCTGACTCAACCAAACAGATTAGCAGGAACCCGAGTGGATCCTTCCAGTATAGCTGATTTTCAGCAATGCAATATTTTACAGCATGGAGTTTTAAAGTTCTGCACTTCACTGGTGATAGTTCATTTGGGCATTTCAAGTTTAACAAGTAGAACACTATGTCTTTATACCCGTCTGACGATATGAACTTTTCCTCGACCTTACTCGGATCTGTTTAGTCATCCGACTTGTGCAGGTGTGTGTCTCCATCTTCTTCTTGCAGGAAATTAATATCAAGAGCTCTAAGATTCGACTCAGCCAAGAGTTTGGCCAGACCCTGACCCTTTATCAATTTAGTCAGCTTGACTTCCAGATCGAATTCTTGTATTTTAGCGAGCCATCGCCCTCTTTTTCCGTCACTGTCCGGCTGTACTAATATGTCTTTTACAAAACTGGTAGGCACATACGCAATTATTTTTTAATATAGCACATAGGTTCTAAATGATTTCAATGCCTTTACCATTGCGTATGCTTGTTTTTCTATTATGTCATATTTCAGTTTTGCATCTCTGAGGCTTTTGCTAAACAACGCTATTGGTTGTTCGAACCCCTATTCATTTTTCTGCAAGAGTACCGCGACGATGGTATGTTCAGAAGAAAAAGAGAAGATGAGAAAATATTTCAGATAATTTGGACTTGCTAACACAGATGCCTCGCTTATAACTTTTTTAATATGCGCGAACGATGCCCTGGCCTCAGTGTTCCAATTTACCCAGTTGTCCTTGTTCAACATTCTTGTAATCAGTTTGACAATCTCAGTGAAATTGGGAATGAACCTTCGTAGAAAATTTATCTTTCCTAAGAATGATTGAATTTCTTTTATATTTCTCGGGATAGTGATAGTATCTATCGCTTCAATCCTCTTAGGATCAATCTTGATTCCTTCCTTAGATACGACATGGCCCAGAAGCTTACCTTCCCGCATAGCGAAATGTGATTTCTTTGGATTCAGGGATAGGACAAACCTGCGACACTTTTCGAAAGTTTGTTTTAGATGCGTCAAATGTTCTTTGTCAGTTTTAGAAAAAATTGCCAGGTCATCGAGGTAAATAACTATGAACTTGTCTCTTTCTCCCACGAAAGCGATGTCTATAGCTCGCTGGAAAGTGGCCCCTGCATTCATCAAACCAAAAGGCATTTTGTCATACATGAAAGTACCCCAGGGCGTGGTGAAAGCAGTTTTTTCCTTGTCTTGTTCATTCATAGCGATCTGATTATAACCAGAGAAACCATCTATCATAGACATTCGATTAGCTCCAACGAACTTTTCTAAAACATGGTCCATCTTGGGCAGCGGGTAATTATCTTTGAGAGACGACTTGTTTAAGTTTCGGAAATCCACACACAGTCTGATTTCCCCATTCTTTTTCCTGACTAGGACTAGGTTAGCTACCCAGTCCGAGTATCTCAGAGGCACGATTATTTTCGCGTCCAAGAGTTTTTTAACTTCCTTTTCTATCACGGGTAACAGAATGGGGTTAATTTGCCTAAGCTTTTGCCTAAACGGTTTGACCCCAGGCTTCAAAGGTATCTTGTGATCAATAATGGAAGTGTCATACGTTTTCAATTCATCATAGGACCAGGCGAAAACATCTTTATATTGTCTGAGTAAGTCTTTATACTTAACTTTCGCTTTGGGAGGGAGGAACTTCGATATCTTTACCATCCGGTGTTCCTTTTCAGTTCCTAAATCATAGTCCTCCACTTCTTCTGGTTGGGGCTGCAAAGTGGACTTTATCGGTACATCGTTCTGATCAAAAAGTCTTTCCAAAGGAATCAATCCTCTGGGGATCTGATTGCTTTTAAGGACCAACATACGATGATCTGCAATTTTTTCTCGGAAGATTTCAGGTTCCTCTCCTTCTTGCATGATCCACATTGAGTCGTTCTGATTTTCTTGGTCAACATGAGTTTCAGAGAATTCGCCTACCGCTGTAAGTAATTTCTTAATTTGTTCATCATCTTCAAATACTTTCCAGTGTCGGATATTATCTGGTATGGAGGGTTTGTATCTGATTTCAATGTGATACTTCAGTTTGAAGGTCGTGGGAGGAGAGAAGGTTGAAGTTGCCTTTGCCAATGCATCAACATGTAGATTCTCTTCACGAGGGATAAAATGGATATTTATGGATGAGAAATTTTTTTCCATGAGATCCCAAACACAATTTCTATACGCTCTTAGTTTGGGATGCATGGCTAGGTATTGTCGGTTTACTTGTTTTACTATCAATTTTGCATCACTATATACCTCCAAGTTTTTTATATTTAGCTTTTTGGCAGCCTCTAATCCTAAGATCAATGCTTCATACTCGCATACGTTATTAGTGCAATCTATGTCCCACTGCAAATTATAGGAGAAAGGAACAATGAACTTACCTTCAGGTGCCACCAAAAGCACTCTAGCACCTGCCCCTTCAGAAGACGAAGCACCGTCAAAATACATTTTCTAGACACCAATATTACACAGATCTTATGTCATGGTGTTTGAATCTTCTTGATTTGTATCGATTTCCTCTAGGCAACCATCCAAACCATCATCAAAAGACAAGATGCAATTTCCCAGATCTTGGTCTGCAATGTAAATAGGGAAGTTGTGCGGGTTTTGAGGGTCACTGACCGTATATGCTAATCTTGTTTCTATGTATAAACGAGTGAACTAACCACCAAACACAGGGATTGTGGCATAAGTCATGTCTAACTGAAGAGAACCCCCCAACTTGGCTTCCCATGACCTATATAACAACATGCCATACTTAGGGGGAATATCAGCGATAACCACATCCATCAGGATACTCTTAACCGGGACCTGCGCCAGGGTAACTACCAGATCCTTTATCATCCCCATGCATTTAACCTTCCTCGAATCAAAAGAGTACAGATTTCCATAAGGTCTTGTGATATGGAGACCCAACTTCTCCATTATAATCTTGGGCATAACATTATGGGAAGCTCCGGAGTCTAACATACAATTATGCAGAAACTGGTCGTATACGTTCAGGGTGATATAAAAGGGAGCGATGTTGTCTTTGGACCCTTCAAAATGGGGACCAAAAGTGATGTTAGGTCTATCATCTTCCAAGTTTATGACATCGAACTGGCTTTCTAGCTCAGAGACACCTATCATTTTGGTAATTTGTTTGCGATAAACGAGGTTTTTCGCTAATTCCACCAAAGGGATTGGTATCTTAATTTTGTTTAACTCATTTTCAAAACTAAAAGCTCCGCTCACCTTGTCTGATTCTCCGGTTGAGACTTCTGAATTCTTCTTTTCTGACTTATTTGTCTAGACAGATTTAGCATTCATGGTCCTAGTTGAAGACATAGCTTTATTTACGGGTTTGGTTGGCTGTGTTTGAGTTCCAACTTTTTCCACCTCGGACTCTTGAGTGCTTACTTTTATAGTTTTTTTGTTGGGTAATGGGGTCTCGTCCGAAGGAGGCTCATAAGCTTGGCCTCTTTAAAGGATTTTCTTGGGTTGAGTCGTGGAGGTGGGATTATTCTTAGATCTCAGATTGTACTTTGGTTGAAAATCAACCATCATTATCTCAGTTTCTGATTGAGATTCACAGATCTCGGTGTGATCACCCTCCTCACTCTCATTTGATGGCTTTGGCGTATTGAGAGACTTTTCGTAGTCTTCGCGAGTCAGATATGGTTGACTACATTCATCACTGAAGTTTGTGACATCATTATTTGAATCCTCAAAGTCTTGAAAATCGTTGGCTCCTATAAAATTTTCATTCTTCAAGGGAGCTTGTATTTTTTGATCCTCCTTTTTTATTTGTCTTTGTTGATTAGGAGGGTTTTGATTTTTCCTGAAATATTTTTTCGGATAAGAGTCAGCTTTGGCCTGTTCAAGTTCCATCCAGGGTATTTTATTTGACAACTCTTTAATCACTCTAGCCATATCGTCCACCCTATCATCTGAGGATTTATTGGACCTTGAAGGGCCAGCTTGTTCTCTAAAGCGCTTGGTCTCTCGGTTTCCAGTCTCTACTCTAGCCTTAAGTTTACTCGAAGCCATCATATTAGATTCTATCTCTACCGCATCGTCCTGCATACGGTTTAAGGTGGATCCCCTTCGCTCTCGCAAAATTAATGTGAAATCCAGCTCGAAAGCTCCGGCGAAAGTCACATTGGCCGCGGGTTGAGATGGTTTGACTTCAGCTGGGATTTTATTGTACAGTTTGTTGAATCTCATAATGAATTCCATGACTGTTTCTAAATTCTTTTTCTTCAAAGACCCAAATTCGATTAGATAATAGAGATGGTCTTTTCGCTCGCCCCATTGTCTGAGGAAAGCATCCTCCAAAGCATCATATGATGGGATAGAAGCTGCGGGTAGGCTCCGAAACCAAGTTCGGACCTGACCTTCAAAGGTTTGGACAAGGAGTCTCGAATACACATCCTCATGCTCGATACCGAAGATATCTGCAAATTGGTCGAAAAAATTAATATGTTCAGCAGTGGTCAGATCTCCCTCCCCGGTGAATTTCGGTAAATTTTTTATGTAATTTTCTGGAAGATCGTGTAGGGGGATGAGCAATACTAAAGGGGCGTATCTGGCTGTGACTTTCACAAAAATTCTGGGAGGGGGGGCAGGCCCTTGACCTCCACCTCCTCCTAGAGGGACACCTCCACCTCCTCCTAGAGGGACTCCTCCCCCTCCTCCTCCAATGAACCCTCCGCCTCCTCCTATAAACCCTCCACCTCCTCGTCCAGCAGCTGCCATCATTGTTTGTGGGGAGTTATACAGGGGGTTTTGGAAAATTAAAAGGGAATCTTTAATTTCTTCGCGAAGAGGAAAGTCTAGTGAGGAAGGATAAGGAACGCGAGGACTGAGCGAATTTGAGGGTTTGAAAGGACTCTCATCCTTCAGTGATGGGATTTCAAGTTGGTAAACTGCAGCGGTTGGCTTAAAAGAGCCTCTCGCCTTTAGAATTTTTTTGGGATCGGTAACGGGCGTAATCTTCTCACCATCTGGGTTTTGTCTAGTATTCCTTCGAATGAATGCCAGTTTATTTCTTCGTGGAGTCGCCAAGTGAAATATAAAAGCCTTAAAAGGTGTGTACTCTTTGTTCACTATCAAAGGGTAACACTTTCAACGAAAAACAATTGTCGTTTTCCCAGGGAAAAATATTTCGTAACTTCGGTCCCTGGCAACGGCACCAGAAAGATGTTGTTCTTGAGTCTGTACTTAAGGATTGAAAGTACAGTGTCAAGGCATCCGAAAGTGGGTAATAGGTGTGGAAGAAGGAAGAGTAAACCTTCGGTAAGGGAAAATAGGGAAAATTCCTACGTTGGTGTTGTCTAGCTTCCAACTGTTCCTGGGTAGTTATGTCTCATTCAATGGCTGTCCATGATTGTTCCAGTTCGGTCCGGTTAGTTTCTGTTTTGAGAATAGAGTTGAAGAGGTTTAAGGCGATGTGTGTTTGGTTCAATAGTCCTGGTTGAAAGTTAGGTTGAGTTGGCACAGGAATTGTCATGGGGGAACAATGAGAGTAGGAAAAACTTTAAGAAAGGTTAAGTGCTGTCTCAGTTTGGTCTTATAAAAGAGATCTTACGGTTGCAGAAATAAAATATGGATGCAAATCCAAGGCTCGTTCCCGTAACTGTATTATATTTTAATAAAAGGTGTGAGATGGGAGAAAAACATTGAGCCGTTTACAGTGTAAGGTTCCTACCAGGGGAAAATATCACGACATAAACGGGAGAGGAAAATATGTAAGAAAATAACCAATGTAACAAAAAATATATGTAGAATTCTGAAAATGCAGATTGGTCTTACACGACTGATAGCTGGTGCAGAGGAAAGACAATAAACAATTACAGAAAACCCGAATTCATTCGTTATAGTAGTGGTCGTACTAAATTATAACGAAGCACATCAATTATGAATATGAATTGCAATGTACAAATGAGATACAAGGAAGCAAACTTGTAATACAGAAGTGACGGAATTGAGAATCTCCAGATCTGCTTGTATTAACTCTCAATGCAAAAACTCTATTACAAATGACTCAAAAAGGTCCAGCCTGGCGTATTTCTTCCTATGATACATTTATACAATTTTTTACAAAGAAGGTAGAATCTCAATAGTCACACAATTTTCGGTTATGACAGAGGAGAGGGAAATCACTCCATTTCTCCCATTCTGTCGTTACTTGGTGCCAGGCGTTTACCGTTGTGTGAGCTCAGTACAGGTGATACATCTGTTTACTAGCTGGGATATTAACCGCGACGGTTCAGCTTGACAACTGGCTTCGAAGAAGTAGCATTCCCAGGCCAACTGTTGTAACCTGTCCTCCATCTGTCCATCGATGATCTCGATGGCACATAGTTGAGCGCTGGGTTTGATCATGCACCTATCAACTTGGGCTATGTCCACCGCGGTCAACTGAGAGATATCGGCCGAATCTCTCTCTTCCTTTTCTTTCAGACCAAGTGAGATATGTTCAACATTCATCTGTATCAACGTCTCGACGTTTCCTCCATTAGCGATGCCCAGTAGCTCACCATCTATAGAATTTAAAGCCTCCTCCAAGGAATGAGTTATCTTCAGGGCTTGTTGCTTGCCATCAACGATGTTATGCTCCCATTCCTTTAACAAAATATTTCCCCTGGTTTGTTCCGAGACAGTGAGCCTGCGAGCACCTGCAGAAACTCTATTATTCGTGGCTATTACCGCCTCCTAGAAGGTGACACGAGCCACTCCTGCATCCCTTTCTCTGGTAGCTAGGTTCTCGGAAACCTGGTTTACCAACAAACAGTTTTCTCGGATTGCTCCCATCTTGGTGAGCAAATTCTATTGAGCCGAAGAGATTCTACTCTGGATTTCGATTGCCTGGGATTTGAACATCTCGACGTTGATCATTCTGCTTTCGGCGACCTCTACCCGAGACCACAGCTCTTCAATCAAATTCCTCTGTTGGCTTGCCTGTATCTGACCGTCTCGGACCACTAGATGTACTTGCTCGAGCTTGGTTTTGAGTACCTCTATTTCATTTTTATCATCCAATCTAGCTTACTCTATCTCCACACTCGCCTGGCCTTTAGCATTTTCCATGACCGAGGCCAATCTGGCCTCGAGAGTCCGGATTAGGCGATTTTTTCTTTTGAGCTGGTTCTTTAAAAGTACGACCGAAAACTGATTCACCGATGCATATGCTAATAGCGTCCCTGCGATCTCAGTGGCGAATTTCTCATTCTTTTTATTTTTTCCGTCGGTCATAACTTTGTACTTCTTAGCAATCGACTTTCCCTCCTGGTAGAATTCTCTCTTTACTACCGCTTTTCTCTTTTTATCAAAGAAAAACTCGTTCGGAGGAAGTTCCTCTGCTCTTATGGGCCTTAGTTCCTCATTGAATATCCATCCTTCCTTGATATTTCCCTGTGTCGACTACAAGGGGGTGACAGAAGTGATGGGTTCCCCGATTTGTTTCGCTGATTTTCCTGGGGTGTCGAACGGGTTCTGCTTCTTTAGCGGTTCTGGGGTCTTTGTCTCAGTTTCTGGATTCTGTTTCTTTGGTGGATCCGGAGTCTGTACCTCTGCTTGGAGATTCTTTGTTTGTTCCCCCTCGTCCTGGTGTTTTCCCAAGTCAGGAATTGCATCTTTGGGACCTTCAACATCCTTCTGTTTTGTCTCAGAAACACCCGGACTCTCACCTCGCAACACAACGGGGAGAGAGCTTCGTCTATGCTCCTGGAATTTTAATACAGCGGCTGCGTCTTCGGGTGCCAAGGATTGGATCTGAGCTAGGACTTCTTCATAAGACCTCTCCCCTCGGAAAATGTCATCTGAGGGTGAATTCTCATGCTCAAATCTCTTGAGCCCACAATTAGCTAAATGGTTKCTCACAACCCTATGTGGATCATGTTTCTTATATTCGATGGAGACCAAATTTAGGTCTTCCAGGGCTGCAGCCTGGGCTTTGGCATGCCCGAAATCTAATAAAGAATAAGAATTTAGCCGAATGGGAAAAGACGACCATACCTTCTTTGAGTACCCTTTGAGTTCTTTACTCACCCTGCCAATTACCGTCTGTCGGGTGACCTCGTGACAAGCCATCTTGTCGGGAATGAACAATGGCAGCGCATGAGGGGCAACAGAAGCCCCGAAAACTCTGAAGTACGAGAACTCTGCCTCCACGTACCAGTCCGCTATGCTACTCAGATTTGTTGCAATGCTTTCCAAGATATGAGGTGGTGGGTGACCAAAAATGGCGATATGCAGGGGCACCATTACCCAATTAAAAATTTTGTATGCGAAACTTTCTGCTTTGTTTTCCCATAGATTTTCGTGATATACATGTATGGGTCTGTCTTCGGCCGGAGTCCAACCCCATATCATCAATGGAAATGGTGTCATGGAGCATATTGCGTCCATAATATATGCGGACATGAAGAATGAGGACGGCCTCCCATTTTCCTTCTGTTCTCGATACTCTGTGACTCGGTTGGCCAAACTATCTGAAAGCATCTTTGCCCAATTAAATGAGCAACCTTCTGCGACCCGAAACATCAGAGGCACCCACGCAAGGAAAAATTGCGATGTGTCCTCTCTCCCATATAGTTGGCATGTCATCATGGCCACGTATTTATACTGTGGTTCCAACGAAGCGATTGAATAAACGCCCTAGTCATTGGCTCTGAATTTCGTGGTGCGCGAAACCCAATCCTTTATCAAACCTGGCATGGTTTTATCATACTGGATGCACTCCTTCTCCTTGAATTCCTCCAGGAACTCAGTGCCATATGTGTAGTCAGACGTCGTCGGGAGCTTATACATGGTTTGTATATGTTCTGGC
Source organism: Picea glauca (assembly GCA_000966675.3). Classification (NCBI taxonomy): domain Eukaryota; kingdom Viridiplantae; phylum Streptophyta; class Pinopsida; order Pinales; family Pinaceae; genus Picea; species Picea glauca. Next base: position 640,714 of record JZKD02S0111264.1, read on the forward strand.
CTAAAATTCCCGACCGTGACTCGCTGCCCGTTCATGATAGTCCTGGTGGGTATGTCTATGTGATCTAATGCCCATTGGATCATGACATAGTATGGGAGAAACCGTGGTCTGGATGCTACTCTGTGCATTCCAGATTGGACAACTATATTGTATTTGGTGTTTAGATCATCTTTTTCGTTGCGGTCGGAGTCGTCTGAATAATCCACCAATTCTGATTGCAGAATGTCTGAAACAAATGACCAGTTGGGGATCGAGTCGACACTTCTGGGGGAAGTGTCAGAGACATTGTCTGAGCCTTTTCCTGCGACCTCAACATTCGTCTTTGCTGCTTTCCGTGGAGCCATAGTTGAAGCTTGCGTTTGAGCTCTTCTGCGATAGAACTGCGTATACATACATAAATTAGTTTACTCAGAAGTGATGGGCTCTGTGTGCTTATGAAAATGCGTTCGTTATAATGAAATTAAACTCTCACATATATTTGAAAACTCAGTACCTTTCAAAATAAGCCTGTCAATTCGTAATTAGAAATAAATTTATTGTGTAAAATTCGATCTTACATGCGTAGATTTACCCTATTTCCCATTAATGTCATAAATTTCTGGCGGTTTGACAGTCGGTCGGAGTATGGAGAGAAATGGCTATCTCGGGAAACATGCAAGCCTCGAGACGTGGGATATATCTTGTTTTATCTTAATTAATCTGACCCCACCAATGTTAATCAATTTCTTCGCTATTTGTTATATCTTGGACTTTCTCTTAACACTTTGAGTCTCCAACTCCCGAGACCGCGAGGACCGATTTTGGTTTAATTAAAGGTAATCGTGATTTGGGGGCATAATTAATTCTATAATCATTTTATTCGCCATATCGCAACTCGGGACTTCGAAGACACATTTCTGGGAGATTTATATGCCGAGTTGCGAAACTGCGAGATCACGATAACAAGGCTTAATTAAGGGGAAGATAACCTTGGATTAAGTGCTTAATTAATCGTGTTATAATTACCTCGTGACTTCATGAGTCGGGGCTTCGAAGCTGTAACTTTTGAAAAAGATAGTGCCGAGTGGCGAATTGCTGAGAACAACCTCGACCACGGTTAGCTTTTTGCCTCTAACCCTCGCCATGGGTTATCCATAAAAGGCTTCGCGTTCTCGACTCTCGGGATTGTAAAAATAAAAATTTTGGTTTGACGGACGCCGAGGCGCGAAACTCCGGCGACGTCTAATCATGTGTTAAAAGACTTTACCCTGGTTATTGCTTCGAGTGAAAATTTAAAACAACTTCATCGTTTCGTGACTCGGGACGTGTGAATTTATGAATTGTCGGTATCCGACCTGCGAGATCCCGAAGTAGAACAAAAAGAGGGAACATTCTTACGAAAAGTAGGACTTGTTTCGAGAGTAGAAAAACGTCGCTGCTCACGGGACCAGGTTTCAGAGGACTCATCCTCTCGGACGGAAAAAGAAAACCAACTTTATATTTTCAAGTATCAAATTGAAAATTGAGACAGGCCAAAAACAAGGGCGGCTCCAACACCACCGATGTAGAAAGAAACATGGTCCGAGGGAATGTCCTTTGGATGCGGTTTGGGTTTGCGCCATCTGTTCCAAAGACCATGCAACAGATCAATGTCCATCACTCCTAGGACTAAAAGTTGTCTTTAAAGAAGAGGAAGAGGAAACAAAACCAATATATATGATGTCTCAACATCACCAATGGCAGGCTCATACAACAGGTATGCTACAAGATCCTTCCTCTTTCTTTTCTGGGCAGTATAGTCAACAACATAATTATGGAAACACATGGCAAGGCCAACCATTTGCTAACCCCACCTAACAGTCCCAACAATGTCCTACTTCACCCTGGCCAAATCAATCAGTTGCAAATCCCACCTAGCCAAATCAATCAACTGCAAATCCCACCTAGCCTAACTCGCAATACCCTACCCCATCGTGGAGGAATTCAAAATCCTTCACAGTGGACTAACACAATTGCCCAAGCCCACAATTGGAATCAAAATTGGCAACGCCCCATGGGGATGACCAATAAACCCATGGGGATGGATCCTCAAGCTCAACCCACTTTACAAGCTCCAATCCAATTACCCTAGAACCCTCAAACTCAAATGCACCCTCAATTACCATCTCAACCCAACCAAAATCCTAATAATAGTCCAACCCAAATTGTGCAAATTATTGAAAATTTGAATGGGCAAATCAACTCTGTAGGGTGCAACAAACTCCGGTTGAGGTCAAGGCGCATAATTTCTCCTAAAGAAAGTAACATTCACCAAGATTAGGAGAATGAAAATAATATACAACCAACAATAACACCCTCAACTGTGGTCATAACAAAAGAAGTAGAACAAGGGGGAAACAAAGTCGAGCAACATAATCCTGATGAAGACGTAATTCCTCCTCCCCCATTTCCCAAGAGGCTAACGATAGAAAAACCACCTGTATATCCTAACTTCAATATCGTAGGGTAACTAAAGAATCTATATGTTAAGATTCCACTGCTACAGGCTCTGCAAGACATCCCAATTTATGCAAAGACAATTAAGGAATTATGTGGGAAGAAGCATGTCAGGAAAGCTAAAAATCCATCAACTATTCACATGGTAGGAGCCTTGTCCAACTTTATTCTAGGCAGGCAGGAGCCGATCAAGTATACAGACCCAGAGAATCCTGTGGTAACAGTTCAGATACAGGGCTATTTTTTTCCAAATACACTAGTGGATTTGGGGGCAGCCATTAATATCTCGACCATCAAGACCTGTAACATCCTAGGTTTCACCTCCTTCGAACCTACTTCAATTATGTTACAATTTGCTAATAGATCAATGATTAAACTAATCGACACATTAAAAGATAAAGAAATTGTGGTTGACTCTTGGGAATAACCAGATGATTTCCTATTTATCAACCCAAGAAGTGGACTTGATGGACACCCATTGATACTGGGAAGACCATGGCTCGCAAAAACAGATGCATACATAGGATGTCACACAAGAAACATGACAATTTCTAGAGGAAGTGCTACAAAGAACCTCATCATGTATCCTCCAGCTAAACCGAGTTCGCCTATCATACATCAACAGTTCCCACCACCTAGATATCTAGAAAAAAATCTACGATCTTCTCTCACACTAGAAGAAGCTCTCAGACTCAAGAACCAACTATAATATGATGTGATCAATATCTTCATTAATAACCCAACCATTATAAGCAACCCAACATGTCGAATGCTAAAATTGGTTTTAGATAATGAAGCACAGGGAGATCCTTTGGAAGAATTGATGGAGCAACAAATTCCCACTACTTCTTTCCATAAAAACATATCAGTTGAAATTGCACCAGGGAGGTTTCTGAATATTAATGCTAATTTGAATGAGCAACAACAACAAAAATTGATTCAAATCCTTTCTAAATATCAACAAGATTTTTCTTGGGAGTACCCTGACATGAAGGGCATCGATCCCCAACTCTATACACATCATATCTATATTGAGAAAGATGCCCGACCCATCCGACAACCCCAACGAAGATTGAACCCTCATCTGAAGGATGTTGTTAAAGAAGAGTTACATAAAATGTTGGATGTAGATTTTATATATCCTATTTCAGAGAGTTGGTGGGTTTCTCCACTAGTAATCATCCCCAAGAAGAATGGGAAATGGTGAATCTGTGTAGACTACAAAGAACTCAATAAGGATACTCAAAAGGACCACTTTCCCTTACCTTTTATTGATAAGGTCCTTAACACTTTAGCAGAGAAGCAATTTTTTTCCTTCTTAGATGGCTTTAGTTGTTATAATCAGATCTAGATTGCCCCAGAATACCAAGATAAAACTACATTTACATGTCCCTAGAGTACCTTTGCATATAAAGTATTTCCCTTTGTATTATGTAATTCTATAGCCACATTTCAAAGAGCCATTCTGAGCATATTTTCTGAACTGATTAATGAAGGACTTGAAGTTTACATGGACGATTTCACCCCTTATGACATTGATTTTGATAAAGCTCTAAGAAATATGGAGAAGGTACTGGAACGATGCATTTCTACCAGGCTATGTTTGAGTCATGAGAAATGTCATATGATGATGAACAAAGGTGTGGTACTAGGACACTATGTTTCTACAGATGGAATTAAGGTAGATCCAACAAAAATAGAGGTAATTCTTAATCTACCTACACCTCGTACACAAACTGAGGTATGTAGTTTCCTTGGGCATGTAGGCTATTATCGTAGATTCATAGAAATGTTTTCAAGAACAACTGCACCTTTACGTGCTTTGACTGGTAATGCGGAATTCCAGTGGTCTAATAAGTGTGATGTTGCATTTGCATAACTCAAAAGGTTGGTCTCAAAATCACCAGTGCTAAGAGGACCAAACTAGAAATTTCCATTTCATATTTCTATAGATGCATCGGATATTTCCATAGGCGTTGTCCTTGGACAGGAAGAAGACAAGAAACCTTATGTTATTTATTTTATTAGCAAAAATATTACTTCCACTAAATTAAATTATATAGTAACAAAAAAATATTTTTAGCTGTTATACATGCTATTAATAAATTCTGCCACTATATAACAAGCTATCCAATTATTCTGTATACTGGTCATTCAACTATTAAATATTTAGCTAACAAAATGATTACTAATGGACGTGTTACTCGGTGGTTATTACTATTGAAGGAATTCAACATCACCATCAAGGATCGTCCCGAGAGAGAGAATCTCGTTGAAGATTTCTTTTCTCGCATACCCAAAATAGATGATTATTTCACAGTTGAAGACCAATTTCCAGACGAACACATGTTTGTTGTCACTATTAAGACACGATGGTATGCAGATGTGGCAAATTATCCGGAAGCTGGGAAACTACCATCACACCTATCATCAAGAGAAAGAAAACTGATCGTCCAACAGAGTGCACGGTTCTCTTGGATTGGTGGATATATTTTCCACACATGGGCTGACCTCCAGATCTGAAGATGTGTAAGAGATGATGAAATTTATGATATATTGAAGGCAGGTCATGATGAGCCCTATGGTAGACATTTTGCAGATCTCTAAACTGGGCATAATATTTTACAGATGGGATATTATTGGCCCTCAATATTCAAATACATAAAGAAATATGTCCATACCTGTGACAACTGTTAGAGGATGGGTCGGCCAAGCCAAGCTAATGAAATTCCCCTACAAGCACAAGTGGTGGCAAAAACTTTTGAGAGATGGGCACTAGACTTTGTTGGCCCCTTCAACCCAAAATCAAACCAGAAGGCGTATATATTAGTCACAATAGACTATACGACCAAATGGGTAGAGGCAATAGCCTTGTCAAATGAAACAGAGGAAGCAATAGTTAAGTTTCTCTTCGAATTATTTGTATGCTATGGATTACCCAGGGAAGTAATCACCGACGGAGGGTTGCAATTTACAACCCATAAAATCACGACCACCTTGCACAATTATCATATTAAACATATAGTTACTTCTCCATACCACCCATAGGAAAACATAGAAGTAGAAAGTACCAATAAATTCTTGGAGGAAATTTTGAAAAAAACAGTCTCAACAAACCGTCATAATTGGGCAACTGAGCTTCCAAATGCCTTATGGGCCTATCACACAACATGGAGTAACACTACTGGCTACTGTCCTTATCATCTAGTCTATGGCAAAGAACCTATCTTTCCAATTGAATTTGAGATCAAGACTCTAAGGATGGCCTGGGAAATTGGATGGGATCTTATAGAGGCACATACAAAACGCTTACAACAACTCAATGAGTTAGATGAAGCACGCATGATCTCCCTGCAATGCACAACTGTTATTCAGAAGTAGAGATCTTGATGTAACGATATACATATCAAGAAGAAATCCTTATAGAAAGGTGATTGGGCACTTCTCTGTGATTCCATATTTCAGGATTTTCTTGAAAAAATACAGACAAGATGACTGGGACCGTATGAAATCAATGAAGTTAATGATAACGACACTGCCACTTTAGTTATCATCGATGGGTCTGGTTATCCTTTTTTGGTAAATGGACATCGGTTATGACTCTACCATCAGCTACTTTCAAAAGAATCCTTTTTCCAATAAGTAAGTAAAGATCCTACTGTTCATATTTTAGCTGGCTGGGAAGGTAACCCAATAGCTTCAACTTCATAAAATTATGATTTTTACCAGCACTGTACATATTGTATATAGCTTTCTTTATATACGTGATTAAGTTTTTAGTTTTTACTTTCTAGGGAAGTCACTTGAGACAATAAGAACTAGAAAATATGATTGTGATGAATATAATTAGTACTCTTTTCTGTTCCCTACTCGTGTCTCACATTGTAAAACACATCGAATATAAACCCTGTTTTCACAGAATATGAATATGTCATGTTCCGCAGGAAACAATCGGGTGACTATAGTAAATAACAAATTAATGCATGACACTAAAAAACCATCATTGAATAAACCTACCCATAAAAATTAAATGAATTTAGTTGATGACTAATCAATCCTAGATTCGCTAAAACAAAAATTTATGTGGGCAGTTTCCAATCACTTAATTAGATGGTTAAAAAAATTGAGCATCATCATTGTCGTTCATTTGAAAGTAACAACTGATGATCCCTTCGTACAATTGATGTTCCCTTTGCGTGTAGTATCGTTCATTTGAAAGGAACAACTACTATTTCCTTCATGCGATTGTTGTTCCCTTTGCATAGAGTTGATGCTCATTTAAACAGAACAACTGTCGTTCCCTTCGTGCGATTGTTGTTCCCTTCGCAGGTAGTGTCGTCCATTTGAAATTAATAACTGTTGTCCCCTTTGTTACAACCATTGTTCCCTTTGTCATGATTGTCATTCCTTTTTCGGATAGCGTTGTTCATTCGAAAGGAACCACTGTTGTTCCTTCTACGATTTTTCCTTCTTGTTGTTCCTTTCTCTCAAAAGTCACATTTCTTTTCTCATGAACAAGCATGCCATTATTACGTTAGCCACTCCTTTGGGTATGAACTTCACTAATTAATTTTCACCAACATCACTTCTAATTATCATTGTAACGATTTTTCATTTTTTTGTGGACTACCTAGCATACCTTATCGAATTGTTTTTGGATTAATTTCTCCAAATTATCTTAAATATTGTTCAAAATACTTAACCACCATAATTCGTTTCTTTCCCCTATATATATACATACACTTGAATGATGATTTTACTTCATATCATAATAAGGAGTCTAAAGCACATTTTAATTGGAATTCTTACACTTCTCACTCTATCCCTCACTCTTAAGGAGTAGATGAGCCTCCCTTAATAGAGCTTAAAAAAAAATGATGGAAACAAAAAATTAAATATAAGTAAAGTAATAAACTTATCCCACAAATAATAGGGGGTATCATAACGAGCCAACCTGCCATGATCATCAGATAATAACATAAGTGACATTCCCACTATGGCTACCACACTAGGGCAATGGCCTTTGGAATTTTTTCGTCAAAGGACAAAAGGTCTCATCATGAGCCGACTTGTTCACTTAGGTTACGATCTAGTGAGTGGCATTATCGTTATCTGGCTACCAAACCAGGATAGTGGTATTTTTGGGAAAATATGATTCAAACTACTTATTAAGGATACATGCTCATCTATGGGTTAAAAGGAAACCCTGTCGAGGCTATGGACGCCTGCTGGCAGCAGTGGCTCTGCCTGTGGTATCGAAGTTTACCTTAAATACGCCAAGTTTTTTTTGTGTTCCTAGACTTTCTTTCCTAACAAAGAGGCTATCCAATAAAAAGGGAAAGTAACAATGTTATGACATGTGGAATATTTATAAACACATGAACAAATTTAAAATTACTCGGAATCTTTTTCCTTAAACATTTTTTGAACATAGGTATGTAAATTTGAATTTCCCACAAAAGAGTGACTATTGTTCATGATTATCGTTAAAGTGCTTTTGAAGGTTATTTATGATTGTTCTCCCAGCAGTAGCGACGACGTCGTAGTAGTTACCCCTCACTTGAACTACCTTCCGTCATTACACTCGCACATATCGACGGTCGAGGACGACATTTTCATTTATGAGGGGGCAAATATTCTGCACATCTATCGATAAATCATAATGATTGAAATAAATGGGAAAAATTACATTTTTATATACATTTGTTGTTCTATAATATTCACTATTTCTGGTGATATTGTCTCAAAATATGGTCGGACTAAGCTGCAGCTGAGAACGATAGCTGTCCTCATCTGTTCACAGAAGACATGGGCGACCAAAGTGTACGCTGAGAGACCACATTGTTGCAGGTAACCAACCAGGCAAGGGAAATTTTACATCGTCTGGGGTGGACAAAATATTTCAACAGATTGCAGGGATGTGACATAAATATCCACTAGCATTTTTCCATAAATTGCAGATAGGAGTCTCCGTGATCCGAGACATACAAATTCCGGTCACTGAGGAAATTATAGTGGAGGTTACAGGCCTCCCCAAGGAAGGCATACAATGGATTGGGAAGTATACAACACTCAAGGAGGCTATGGAATATTTTGTAGAACCAAGAGAAGAACTCGATAAAAAAGGGAAGGGACTCAACCCCACCGCTCTCAACGAGCCATGGAGGGAGCTAGTAGGAGTAATACAAAGGTATATCACATGTGATGGGAGGTACAATGTGGTGAGGCCATGCCACCTCAAATTGTTAGAAACACTAAAATAGAGGTTAGTAATAAATTTTCCATTCTTTCTAAATGCCATGCTACATGAAATTGCTGCAAGAACTCAGAAGGCTAAAGACCCTGTCACTATAATTAGTCACCATGGACTAGTAAAGTTAATAGTAAACATGGCCTTGAGCCAAACTCAAATAACTTGGGGAGATTTAATCGAGGCCGATAGGCCCCTACAAATCTAACAACCTGAAATCCACCAAGAAATTGTCTCACATGGAATTGAGACAACTCAAGAAGAAGGAGGCAGTGCCCAAATTGAAACTCCACTACCCCAGCCTGAAATTGAAGCATACCCCATCCAACTGGTAGAAAACCAGACCAATCAAGTAGAAACATCAAAGAAGAGGAGACAATGAACAATTGTTGTTCCTGAAACCTCTACTGTGAAAAGAAGAAGGGGTAAAAAGAAAATTCAACCTGAAAATAGGCAGGAAACTATGCAACCGTCACATGAGAAGACTCAAGAAAATGCACAAACATAACAACTATCACTTGAAAACCTTATAGAACAATTCTTCAAAAGTTATGAGCTAGAGATGGCCCAAGTACTTGGGAATTTAGGGACATCAGTTACCGAAGACAAAGGTAGGTCTGAAGAACACCAAGCACCAAATTCTTCTTCAAACTCTGCCTTGGATCTCCCTGACATGGAGATGCCATCCCTCGAAGATACAAAACATATAGAACCCCACATTGAGGTAAACAATCCTTTGGAACAGAAAGAACACAGAAGAAACAGGGGAACAATCACTAGTTGATCAAGGTGGGGAAGACCTTGACATTCCCCATAAACATAAAACAACAGGCAAAGGCCACAATAAAATCAAAAAATTGAAACAAGAAAACAAGATATTGAGAAAAAGGGTTAAAAAAATCAAAGTATTGAATCAAAAAGTTGGTAGACTAAAAGAAATAATTAGAGAATTAAGGAAACAGTTGGAGCAAGCTGACAAGGCCCATGAGAGGAAGAAATCCAAGAGGCCTAGAATACAGGGAAGAAACCCACTTCCCAGGAGGATAGTCCACACCAGTTCTGTTGGAACACAAACATAATTGCCTGCTCCATTGGAAACAACAGAGATAAAAACTCAAACAAAGATTCCAACAACAAAAGAAACAATTGTCAAAATTGAGGGAGTGCTTCCTACAAATTTTCTTGGTCCTTTGGAGAAAATTGATATAGAGACCTAGATAGATGCCCCAACAAAAAAATAGACAACTACTCAGATTGAGGAAGCATTTCAATCTCCTTTACAGGGTGCCATTATTAACAGGTTGGAGGTAGAGCTGGTACAAACCCAACAGACCCTAACTTAATGTAGGAGTGAAATGGTAACAATGGCAGAGCATCATAAAATTTTCAAGCAACTTCATTCCATGTCAAAAACAAAGAATGAGACTTTTTCTGAGCTCAAGGAATGGTGAAAAAATTACAGGGCCAGTTAGATGGAGCTTTGGAGAAAATCAAAGAAATTTACTTTGTTTATTCTGATACAATATCTTGCAGGGCTCCTGCTACTAACAACACCTTATTTTTATTAGAACGTTATTTGTTGCTAAGGATAAAAGCTATTAGATCAGGCAAACGTTTTGAGTTCACCATTGTTTCTGAGTTTGTTTCATGTTTTAGAGAACAAGAGGAAGGAGTACAATACTTTCTGTGTGAGCTTTACCTTCACAACTTCATCCTGGGAGAAAATAAAAAAGAGAACCCTAATCCTTTCATTGGAGACATACAGTTTCAAGAATTTTTGTCTTTTACCAAGAACTAAACCAGGTGGGCTAAATCAGCACAAAACATTCATAAAAATGGAGAAGGTTGTAGAATATTTAGCTCCTATCCACCAACAAGTTGTACGTTTAGGTCTACCATATTTTAGGGGGCTTAAAGAAGAAGCTATTTATTCTTCCAAATTAAGATGGGATGTCTCCCCAAATGCAGTCAAGAATAGGGAACCCTTTGATTTCAAAACATCTCATGCAACTACCTTCAGGTTGGGGAGGTATGCCAGAATAATCCCGGATGAAGGGCCTACCTAGATTGGGTGCAGATATAGTCCTCCTATTATTTTCTATCCTCCAGAGGGTTATCCGAGTAATTATGAAATTCATAAGAAGGAGGAAGAAACTGCTTTTGAAGAGCTCAAAAGTAAGAATGGGTTCAAGAGACCTAGAGAAAAGACCTCTCCTCCCTTCAACATCTTGCTTTACATGTAAAGTCTTTTCTTGCATGAGGACATGCAAGAAGGTAAGCTGGGGAGTATGTTGAGTTGAGAAAAATATATAAATATCCTCCTTATCACCATAGTTTATGATATAATCTTGATTGACTTTTCTATTAATTAGAAATAATTAGGAAAGAAAATGATTAAAAAGACTTCTATAAATATTATTGAGTGATATTAGATAATTTCTGAATTTCGGTTTGAATTGTTTGATTTTATCGCAGGAATAGACAAATATTGTTAAACTCGAGATAGCTAAGAAGATTATGAAGATGTGTAGACTATTGGAGGTCAAAGAAATCAGGCGCAAAGAAGTTTTGAGGAAGATTGATTCTCTATTTTGTAATCTTTATAAATAGGAAAAGCAATCATGAGGATCTCTCGATACTCATGATAGCTTAATTTACCCATATCATTGTAATATATAGAGGGTGATGAACCATAGAGAAACATCCAACAAATTTATCCAAGCATTCATATCTATCAATTTCTCTGCACAAGCAGTCCGTTGTAAATGTTGTAATAGTTATGGAATTAATATAAGCCTTGAGCATTTTTACCATCTTTGCATACTGAGTTTCTTGCAGTAGTACTTTTGAAGACCATGGGCCCAATCAGAAGGAGTTACTGTCTCAATCTGTAATCATATCAATTTGATTTCAGTTCTGTGATTTAAATCTCTTTGCAACAGTTGAGATAAATGTGTGAGTCTGTTGATGTTTATAAATTGGTTATGCTATTTTATAGAGGATAGATGTTTCATTAGGTTATTGATTGTTGTTCCATTTCCCATTGCCATAGTTTATTGCTTGAAAGTTCTTCTAATTTTCACATGCACTGTTCCTTTTATTAAATTTACAGTTGTTGTTCCTTTCACTTAATTCTGCATTTGTTGTTCCTTCTCAATTTTACAGTACTTAAGATTTTCTTTTCCAACAGGTTAGACAATCATTGATATATTGGTTTATTAAGTATTTTCATATATTAAATTCCTATTTCTTATCTAGATGAATTCAACAAATTGGTTAATGCCTTTAATTCACAACATGCTATTGATTAGATTATAATTCTATTGAGTAAGATCTTAGTTTCAGAGTTTTAATAAATGTGCGAGGAACTTGATTATTGATAAACTCGGATTTTCTTTGACTACACGATTTTAACCTCTACAACTATCTGCATAGATTTTGCTGATATTCTTGAAAGAAAAGACGAATCCACGGTTGATAAATTAATGTTAAACTAAAGTTGTTTTTAGGACATCTTTAGAACCCAAAAGATGGGAAAGGCTAGTGTCTATCAATGTCGACCTCATCACAGTGATTACAGGGATACCCATAGATGGGGAGAATCCATAACAATATCTAGAAGACAAAACAAAGGTTAAATCCATCTCAGATGAGATCAGATTAAAGTATGGTGCAGAGAGGGGTAAGAGAGGTATTAGGATCATTGATATCAATGATCCTGCAACACGATTTGCAACAAGATTGATCGATTTCAAATTAATGAGCAAGTGTCGAAAAGAAGAAGTTCCCATAGGAGTAGTAGCAACACCTACAACAATGGAACCACTTAGAAACCTTTGGATTTTAACCTTCTCATCCTTGATGAATTCAACATACTTCAACAATTCAAATAACCTCTTCCCATATTCCTCCATTGTCATGGTTCCCAACTTGAGTTCAAAGAACTCCTTCATCTTTCTTTCATAGTAACACTCGGGAAAAAATTTCTCCTAGAAATATCCTTTGAATCATATCCATGATATCCTCTTCTCATCAAGGTTCTTGGCTTGCTTAAGATGATCCCACAACATGGTTTCCTTTCCTTGCAAGTGGTAGGTGGAAATTATAGATTCTACCCGGGAGGGGTAATCATGTAGTTGGAAATATTTCTTTATTTCCAATATTCAGGCATCAACCTCTTCACCCTTTTTGTGCTCACCGTTGAAATTTGGTGGCTTGATTGTCCTGAGCTCACCTTACAAGATTTCTGTCTCAGGCCTTCTTCTTTTCCTCCAAACATGAGACACACTTGGGCTGCTCCCTAGACCTGAACTTGCATGAGTTCTTCTGGTGGATTGCCTTGGAGAATGATGGCACCTGATCATGCTTCTTGACTTCCTATCATTTCTATGATCATCCCTTTTTCTACGGGATCTAGATGATGACACTTGTCTATCACTATCTGCTTACTTAGTCTCAGAGTTGACCTTGTTAAATTTCTTATGAAACATGTTTAATATATGAAGTATCTCTTCCTGAACCTTCATAACCCTTTCATTATCATCTCTATAGCTCTACACTTCCCTATGCAAGCTTCTCATAGTGACAAGCTCATGCATATCTCTTCTTCCATTTGACTATGTTTCAACATTCCCCATGCTGACATGCAGAACTATGATATCTTCGTCATGGATGTAAGATCCCTTAGCATCTTCCATAACTCCAGTCCTCATATAAGAACCAAAGTTTTCTTCCTGTACCTCTAATTATGCAAGAAATGTGCATGCAATAAATAATGTTAGAAACATGCATAGCATAAAGCATTTCATCCATTAGAATACATGTTATTTCCTCGTTAATTTAAGAAGGACACATTGCAGCAATTAAAATTATGATTCCTTATATGCATTCCTATTTGAAATATCTTTCCAACATATATACTCATGCCTCAATCTGAATTTTGATTGAAACGTTACAACATTTACATGTTGCAATTTCCACTCTTTTACTGCTACATAAATATCTTTACTAATTTCTAAGAATTTTTTCTACCCAATTAAAAATTATGGGTGTGAAAATGTCTTTTACTCCTCAATACCTTTCTAATGAATATTCGTTATCCTAAATTCGAGCTCCAAGATGAAAGTTATGGTCCAGAGAAGTTTAGGTTGTTTTACCCAATTTATCCTTCTATGATATAGATGTCTTATTTCTCTTCCTGCACATTTTCAGGTTCCCATAACCCAATTATGGCTCAGTTGTTGGCTTCTATGGGTCATAATATTTCCATCAACTTCTCTTGTGCGATCCTCGATGATTGTCGAAAACACTTCCCCAAATCGGCCGACCTGACCATCGACCATCAACCACTTCCAGGATAATGTGGCATGACACGTGGATGTTGATGTGGCATGACACATAATACCGAGGTGTCAACTTGGGTGACCTAGAATAACACATGGATGTTGATGCAGCATGACATGTGGATTCCATCATCATCCTCTTTTCCTTCATCGACGATCGACCACTTCTCAAGGAAAAATGAAAACTCTCGTCACAATTCGTCGATCCACGATTCGTCGATCATCGACGATCAATGATCCCCCTGGACGCATGAAACCTTCATTGGATTCTATCGATCCCCGACCATCATCTATTGATGACCCTCTCTGGATGCATGAAACTTTTGTCAAATCCCGTCGATCCCCAACCATTGGCCATCGACAAGCTTTTTTGGTGAACTTTGACACTTTGAAAATATGGCCAAAATCTTTCGATCCCTGACCATTGGTCATCGATAATTAGAGACTTATTTTGGTCGAACACATCTCTTCTCCAAACTCGTTGATTCCATCGTCGTCCATTGACGAGCTTAGATGGAGAAATTCGAACCCTCCGCAAAACTCATCGATTTGACCATTGGCTGTCAACGAAATATTTTGATGAACTCCCACACTTAGAAACTTTTGATCACAGTCCAAGTGAATCTGGACCGTCGATCTCCTTCAACTTCCAACCACTAAAACTGAATCTTGATCGTTGATTTGTTAAAACTTCCAAACAGCTAAAACCTTACGATTTTTTTTAAATTTATTAAAGTTAATCTCAGTCGTTGATCTCACGATCAAACATGATATTGACCGTCCATTTACCAAACTGCTTGTAACTCTGCAACGACCATTAAAACTTGAAATTTGACCATTCTAGGTATAATTTTGCTCTGCAACTTGCATATTTATTCCATTAAATTTATTAAATAGATATGAGTCACTCAAACTCGAATTTTACTCACGAATTTGGGGATTTCACTCAAATTTCTCTCTATTTTTTCCCAAATTTGACACAAACAAGTCAACAATTGTGATTTTTTTCTCAAATTCACATGGGTTTGAGCCCATACAAGCCCAGTGTTTGAACCGGATGCTCTGATACCATAATGTAATGTCCCTAAACCCAATCGAGGGACATTACGGTGCATGATACTCATAAAAAATGAAATTTTTGCTAACTAATTTAACTCTTTCACAACTAATTGATTTCCTGTAGCGTTCAACTATGAATTAAAACCAGTTTTAGCTATTATTCACTATCATTTAATTGATGCATCTACAACATATCAAAATAGACATGAATGTTGCTAATAAACTTCATTATAGCAACACATAAAATATGTTCTCATTTACAAAGATCGTGCACAACAATTTAACTCATAAATACAAGACAAAAAACAAATAAACACATATCTTTTAACATTGGTTGTTGGTTTGGCCAGACGTTCCACCCAACCATAGAGTGATTGTTCCAAATCTCAAAAACTAGTCACCCCTGCGTTGAGGCTAGTAATCCACAAAAGAGGGTAGTCTCTCACTATCCACTCACAACTCATAAAACTCACAACCCATTGATATTCTCCTACAACTACCTCGATTTCCCACCATCTCTCTTCCTCTTGACCTGTCCAACCCAAAGAATGTACCCCTTCAATGATATCAGTGCATCGGACATCCCATTCATTTATAAGGGTCTCTTTGGCATAAGTAACCAGTAATCTCTCAGCTGAGAATTCAAGGGAATTTACTACCAAGAAAACTACCAACAAACCAATAACAAACACTCGGTGTTACAATGCAACTCGCCAAATAGTTCACTCTTCGGGCCTAACAACATGGCTCTTCAATTTTCCATCTCCAATTCACTGCAAATACACTCCAACGTGCTCTATAATTTTCCCTCCGTGGATGCACCCACTCCAAGCTCTCTTTCTTCCTCTCTACTTGTTCCCCGTGCACAAAAAATTCATGTGTAAAAATTGTTGTTAGCTACCCATACAAATTGTCCTCCCCCTTAGCTTGTTTGCTTGACTCACATACTTCCCCAAGTTGATTGTACTCAACCCCCATGTGCCCAATAACTTTGGGATGTGACCACTCACACGGTCACACCCACCCTCTTACATGTATTCAATGATTGACTTTGAGAACACTCAATCAGAAATTTAGAAGATTCATATACAATAACGGATTTAAGAAAATGGGTGGAATTAATATACATGAGTAATTCCCCCTTAGACCCCTCATGACCATTCTCTTGTGGATTAATTCAGCTCCCATCTCTTGTCCATGTCCCCTTGGCAACTAGCATCACATTTTATTATTAAAACATGAAGATACAATTCACATATTACATCGTTTTGGCAGTAACCACATATTATATCTACATTAAACATTAATTAAACTGAGGATTATAGTATAGATCTTACAACTACAATCATATTTTTAGCTTTATCTTTCGTGTCTACTCTCTAACTCACACCCTCCATGTTAGTAATCAGTTCACCTAAGCCCCCACCATTTAATAACTTTGAGATGATAAATGTTTCGGTCATAATATTGTAACTTTGTAATCAAGTAGCCCGATTTCACTTATATGTGTTCTTGTCTCAAATCAAGGAATACTCTGATGTTATATACCATGGGCACTTGTAGTATGTGCCTAAATTATTAAATGCTAGATTTCAATCTATATCTCTTTAAAAGCTAAAGTAAATGAATAGAAAAATAAAATATAGATTTTAGATACACGTATACTTTGTATTTTTACCAATAATAGAGACACGGTACTTGATACGGTATAAATTTGATATGAAGTCCAATCAGCATCTATTGTTTTCAATTGATTGTACCTTGCACTTGATACTTCATAGTTCATTGCCAAAAATATATATTTATGCCACCTTGTACTTTTCACGTACAATGGCTCTCATATTTCAAAACAGCTTGCGAATTCCAAAATATATTGATGGGAGATGTCGATATAACTCTTGGCCTTGTTGGAATCATATTATCCACGCAGTTCGTATTGCAATGATTTTGTAATGTTTTTATAATTTAGGGTGCAAGATTTCTTTTTTAAATTAATATATTAAAATATTAAGATTGATATTTGAAATTAAATTATATTATTTTTATTTTACTTATATTTATAATTAGGTTATTTTGATATTTTTCTCCCATCACTATTTTTATAGTTTTAATTTAATAAAAAACATAATTTTAAGATAATGGTTATTTAATTATTCACAATGATTATATGTTAAAATTTGATTTTTGAAGTAAAATGTAAAATTAATTATATATTGATGATGCTAATGGTTATTAACATTTATCAGTCAATTTTGGTTCATTAAATCTTAAGAAAGGTAAGGAGTTACTTGGTTTTCTTTAGAGTTTTATTTTTATATTTGAACAATTTTAGGAGAAGCATTTGTAGATCAACATAGGTTTGATGAGTTAAAAGGTTAGGAAGGTCGGTAATGTAACAAATATTTTGAAATTGTGATTTAATGCAAGTATATGTAGGACATTCTAAGACAATTTGTTTTTATAATCAACCCTCTTAGTGTCACAAATATCACAAATTATTTCGACCCGTGATGTTTTAGGAATTGTCCAACTTCATGTTTCACTATGGAGCTTGTGAGAGTTTATTCTTAAAGTTAGCAATGCTGATTTTCTTCTTTATGCTAGTGAAAATAGAGAGATACTTTTGATCTTCTAGATTAGGGTTGATCACCTCCTTATTATATCTTAATTTTCTCTTATTCTCTAATTCTTTATCACATCACAATTTCATAGTCTCACCCCCACTAGGTCATAGTCTCACACTGAGGGGGGGAAAGTCAAGAAGTTAAAAGTTATATTTTTAGGTTGACTTAAGAAAGGAAAATGATAAAGGAGTAAAAGATAACTCAATAGAAGAATAGAAGATTAACCCTGGGAGTTAACCTAACTCAACAGATAATTAGAAGGAAAAGTATAAGTAATAGGCTGGGGCACACCTATTACTCATTTTGGTTTTGGATTAGCATTTTCTATTGCTCTTGAGCATTCGGTTTGGGGATTTTGCTGTACAAACCCTTGTGAACAACTCAGTGGTGAAATATCCACTCACCTTGTTCCACAGCTTGGTCTCGGGGATGAAAGACTCCTCCACACCATTCTAGTCTCAGTCCATCTCCATCTAGCGCTTCAAAAGGTAGCAGGTCGTACTGTTCTTGTGTTTCCAGCAAGGGCACACCATCATCTAGAGGGAGGTTCAATCCAGCGTATCCTGAGGGCCTGGGGCCATTCCGGCAGTTGGGTTTTGTTTGCAGGGGCAGGACCATCAGTTTGAGGGATTTTCTGGAGGGTTATTATCATTCTACATTTGTCTGCAGATTGGGACGTCTTGGATCCATAGGGGACGTCCTGTGATTCAGTAAAACTCAGATCTAAGGAGATCTGCTTGAGATCTGAGTCCGAAACTTCTCCCACGGGATTCTCATAGCCCGATCTATCTTCTTGGAGAGTTTTAGAGCATTTGGAGGCCTCCTTCATCAGGGTCGAACCAACTAGGGTTTCAGTCATCCAGTGGGGTGCACCATTCAGTGGAGAATTCAGATCTACGGGGTTTGAGAGTGAATTTGGGAATTTGGACATCTGGGTTGTCCTTACAGTTGTTCGATCTATCATTTGGCATATTTCTCAGGATGATTGGACACTTTTGGTAGTAGGGCAGAATTATTGAGGGCTTCAGCATTCTAGCAGGACGTGGCACTTTCCAGCTTGGAGGTTGAGAATTAGTACAGCTCAGATCTGCTTGATTCAGTCTTCATTGTATATCCAGCCTTTGGAGGCTTATTTTGTATTGTCGGGAGCATTTTGTAGCAGCTCATATCTATTGCTTGTATGGCCATTTGAGGTTTATGCCAGATCGGCCATCTATTGTATTGATCTTACATTGCTCATAATAAA
>JZKD02S0111264.1:665209-694947 GCA_000966675.3 Picea glauca
CTACATCTTGAATATATTGTGATCTCCATGTGTTGATGAATCTTGTATGCACTTAATAACTCAATAGATTAGTAGTAGTTAGTGATTCCAAGAAAGAATTTGGCTTGGGATCATTGTAGTTTGTATGTTATCCACTTTACTATTGTTCTATACTCCCAAAGTGCCACTAGTACATGGTCATCATAATCATTTGGGTTTGTGTTACACACCTTTGTAGTACCATGATCTAAAATCTTATTAAATGCTTCTATTGTACCATTCACTTGAGGATGATATGGGTTAGTCTTATTGTCTTGGATTATGAATGCTTGCATTAGTGTCACAATGGTCTCATTGAATGCACTGGATGTGATGATCACTTTTCAAACTTCATGGCAGACCAAATCTAGTGATAATGTTCTCAAAGATGAACTTCATTTCTATGTAAGATGTGCACATATGTATTGCGGATAATTCTACTCATTGATTCAAACATTTTTGAGGTGGTGATGTGCCTTACCATTGAGTGTCATGCAGGGGGGTTAATGGTTCCAATGAATTTTACTGCCCATTTCTCAAAGGGTTGTGCAAAATCACTAGGTTTAATGACATTTCATCCTAGCATGATAGCTACCCAATTCCCTGGTAGACATCACAACTCTTGGTGTACTCCTTTGCATCCTAGAACACAACAAGCCAATATAATCTTGCTTGAGAGATATTATGTGATCTAGATTGGACCATTATACAATTTTTCATCTATATTGATGCTTTCAGAGTGGGAAAAATTGGAGGAATCATCTTACAGGGTCATTTTAATGATAGGTTTCAGTTTGGAAATTTAAGGTTTGAAAGCTTCCAAATCCATTTGAGGCATCAAACAACATGTTTTGGGCTCAAATCTTTATCAGATTTATCTTAGAAACCTTGAAGTTGATCTACACTCAGAGACCTTTCCAAGGGTGAAAATTTACATCAATCGGAGCTCATATGCAAAATTTATGCCTCTCGCAAGTTGACCTATTTGTGTTGACCACCATGTTACAAGAGGATTCCACATCAGCCCCGTTACTCATGCATATGGAGATAGCCACATGTGGAATTTCAAGAATATTCTAGAGGGTTAAAAAATGTATCACAATTGAGGGTTGAGGAAGTCAAAGCCCTGACCCTAGACAACTATCAAGCTATGTTAAATATCAGGCTACTAGGAGGAGAAGGGATTCCATTCTTTTGTATTTTACTTGTTCCATAGTTGAGAAAAACAACCAAGGAGTGGTAGTTTGAGAGCATAATAGAGGAGGTAGGATACTCTGTAGAAGTTGTTTAGGACACAATGCCAAAGGAAACTCCATAGTGAGTGCCTCTTTCTTTTCACTTTCTTTCTATAATTAAAGAAACAAGAGAAAAGCATAGGCCTCACCTTCTAGCTGGGTTTTCTCTCGTATTGGATTTCCCAGGATACATCTTTTGTTTAATTGTGTGAATGGTGTGTATAGTTTTTCCTATTATTTCATTTTCATAATTCAGTTATTTCATAAATTTAGGAAAAGATAGTAATTAACTATTATGGGATCTAAGGAAACGTATTGTAAAAATCTAAGATTTCATAATAGTTTAAGATCTGTTGTGGTGAACTGTTACAGTGGAATATCCATGATAGTTAACATATCAATGTGTATTGTTATTTCCTCATTGTTATGGCCACCCACAACCCCATTGTGGCATTCACATAGAATATATATATGTGTTCATGATACAATATGCAATGTCTAATGGCTCCATCTACTCTCACTTTGTATAACTATTCTATGATCAATGTATAATCATTCATATTCATGACTAGTTCTATTTTCTAGGTTGTAGTGTACCCCCTAGGTTTTTCCTAAGGTTAAGAATAACACAACTTCCTCTAGGTGATTAAGAATAGCCTCATTCTAGAATATGTTTTCATATGGTAATTGTTGATCTACTCATCCTCCTAAATCTTTAAACTCTATGTGCGATAAATGATCCAACCCCACATTGTGATTTTTTAGCTTTAAAATGATCTCAAAGTTGAATTCTTTGAACAAGAGAAACCATCTACATGTGAAGCATTCTAGTACCGGATTATTTACTAGGTACTTTATGGTTGATTGGTCTATGAAGAAGTTAAAGTAATCTCCCATCAGGTAGTGCCAAAAATTATAGAGTGCGTAGATATGGTTAGACCTTCCCTTTCGGTTGTTGTGTAATTATTTCATACCTATGACAACTTTTTTCTTATGAAATGAATGGGATGGTTGAGTTCACCTACCCTTGGTTGCATAAGAATAGAAACAAGTGAAACTCCCAATTCATCCACATGGACATGGAATTCTATGGATTAGTTTGGGAATACCAAGATAAGAGTGCTACTCATGTTTTCATTCAAGAGATTGAAGGACTCCTCACACTCCTATGTCCATGTAATTTTTTTTTCTTATTTAGTAATTCTCCAATGACATGGTAATGGTAGCATACCCTTTAATAAAATTGCAGTAGTACCCTATATGCATGGAATGAAAGGTGTGTAAATTTGTAAGGGATAATAGATTAGCAACGACTACTATTTTTGTGGGATTGACAAGTACACCATCGTGACATACCACATGTCCTATTAGCACCCTCATTGATGTACAAAAGATACACTTCATCAAGTTTAGTGATAATTGTAGTCATCAAGTGTGATCCAACATAAGGCACACCTAGTAATGTGCTCTTTTAGTAGGATGTACATGGTCCAATCATCCAAGTATACTACTAGAAATTGATGGATGAACTCCCTAAATGTAGAAATAATGATCCTAAAGAACACCATAGGGGAATTTTTCAAGTGAAAAGGCATTACATTGTATATGTATGAACCCCATTTGTGGTGAAATTTATCTTTTTCTTATCTTCTTCCATGATCCACACTTGGTGGTAGATCAAGAATCCACAAGGGGTGGGTAATGGGTCGTGGACAGAAGAATTTAGGTCACAAAAGTCTACATAAACCTTAATCTCCCTTGGACTGTTCTTCTTGTTCTATATCACAATGAGGCTTATTGAGTTTAATTCTTCCATAGGAAAGATGACTCTCAAGACCAACATTTTGTCGATCTCAGCCTTGAATTTTTTCTTTACTTAAAAGTTTAGTGGTATGATTGGCATCTCACAAGCTTCATGTCTAGCTTTAGTTCAATATTCTTTTCTTTGATCTTCTCCAATATCCCCGTCATCTCAATGAAATTAGTTGGAAATAAGTATTCATACTCATGCGATAGGGTCGTGATCTCTACAATAGTTCAGTCATCCAAATATTCTCCCATGTAAGTGAGACGAGTCTCCTCATCTATCCAATGTTCACTATTTTGAGTTTTAGTGCATATACATAGATCCTTCTCATTGGTGCATTTGATGTTTCCTTCGTAGACCTTTCCCCTTGAGATTCATAGAACATTAAGTGGTGCAACCCATGTAAGGGTCATATTCCTTTGGGTCCTCTTATGAGACCTTATTAATTAGTGTAGAAATCCAAGGGTCACATCCTTTACCTCATTCTTGATTGAATATCTATGATTGAGATATATTGGAAGTATATATCTACGTTTCTTAGGGTTAATTTTTTTTTTTCTTAATTTCTTGCAAAGCATTAATCATAATCAAGCGCTTACCTATGTAGGAGAAGGTTGTCAAGAGATATTTATGTGTGATATCCCAGTTGCACATATAGAATTGACATTCTTCCTAGATGTACCATGATTTTTGGGTTGGCCCCAAGGTAGGGTAGAAATGATGAACCCACAAGTTCTCAACATACCTAGTTTGTGTCGATTTATTTATGCACTTCTCTATGTGGCACTTAGGATTCGAATGAACATCATAGAGAACAAATTAACCATCTATTGGCTAGTCTATTTGGTCTAGGTAAAAATAGGTGACCATGTGTAACATCCTCGTTTTCAAACCCCAAACTAGCAATGTATATTGTAGATGTAGTACATGGTCGAGAGCCAAGTGATGTATATTGTAAATTTAGTATGTGGCCAAGAGCCAAAGTGATGTAATATGTAAATGATGTAAATTGAATATAATGAATAAAATGAATAAAATGTATCACCAACTACATGAAATATCCCTGATCCTTGGATCTAGATATTTACTGCTACTATTGGATGTTATACTGGAGATCTTATACTCTGGGGGTTTCTCGATCCATTTCTTGGTTTTTTAGATGTGTTTGTTTAGTTTTATGTTCTCATGTGTAGAATGCATGGAATTGTTGGATCCATAAATAACTCATTGCATTTTATTAAAGAAAACCAAATGCTAATACATGGAAATACTTGAAATCAATCTCAAAATTCCTCAATTAGATTGTAACAGAGATAAAACGATCTTGTAGTACCAAGGAAGACAAGTAAAATATCGATCTTTAACATGCATCGACCGATATGCAACTTGAAATTCGAATCTACTACATGCATGGAAGGAATGTTGCATTCAAATGTCGAAACCAACAAAAAAAATGAGATCCGATAGCTATGCTCCTTAGAATCTAATGAAATATGTTCCCACTAGGTCGCCCTCTCCCTAGACAACACATGCATTTCAGATCTGCTACATGAAAGAAGGATATAGCTTAGATCTATTGTAATAAGCTCAGATCTGTTGCATGAAAAAAGGATATAGTTCGGATCCACTACAATAAGCTCGGACCTGTTGCATGCAAGAAGGATATAGCTCAGATCTCCTACAATAAGCTCGGATCTTCTACATGCAAGAAGGATATAGCTTGAATCTGCTGCATGAAAGAAGGATATAGCTCGGATCTACTACAATAAGTTTGGATATGTTTCATGAAAGAAGGGTATAGCTCGGATCTACTGCAATAAGCTCAGATCTACTGCATGCAAGAAAGATATGTTGCATGCACTCTAGAATACGTTCCCAAGATAAATCCATGCTATATCTCTGATATGAATCTTCCTGAACCTGAACCTGTAAATAAAAGAATCCTTAAGGAAGGATCCAATCCTGTAATCTGAAGCCCGATGAAGAATCTGGGTGATTCTTTCAATGGACTAGGCCGATGTCTCTCTCAACACCGAAATCTATCAATGGTGGTGGTTTCCTCCAGAAATCCACAAAACACGAAGAACGTTTCTTGACTTCTCCTTTGAGGTATAATTCTCAACTCAACTCATGCATAATGGTGAATTAGATCGACTTTTCTCCTTTACACTCCCCTCCTCATCTAATTTTCTGTTCACTTTATTAATTAAGTGAATTTTCCCTAAGTTTTGACTTAATAATCACTTAAGTCACTTAAAACACATTTTTTCTTCTAATTTCACATTCACTTTGATTAATTGAGTGAAATTTCCTAAGTTTTATCTTAATAACCATTTAAGTCACTTAAAACACATTTTTCTCATCTAATTCCACGTTCACTTTAATTAATTAGTGACTTTTCCTAAGTTTTATCTTTAATTATTCTTTTAGGTCACTTAATCACCTTTTTCCACTTTATTAATTAATGTCACTTCCAAGTTAGTATTTTCTGGTAAATTACACTAAATAATTCTTTTATTCCCTTTTTATCTCAACTATAGCCTATGAGAATCAATATAGGCTACTGAGTCGCTCCTCCTGGAGTCATCATTGGGAAAGGGATATTACAGTCCTCCCTTCCCAAGATTGCTTTTCCTCAAGAAATTATATCACAACTCGATTCTCCATTGATTGAGAAAAGATGAAATTGAAAATGATACCAGGATCCTAGACCAATCGCTGGAAAGGACCACCTTATTGTCGCTGCTCCACTCTGGTAATAACCATCAAACCAATGTGCCTAGTTTGCATTCTCCTCTCCTAGGATCCCACACTGAAATACTTGTAGGGATTGAACTTACTGTCATGAACCATGTCTTGCAAAGCTATCTCCATGAAACCAAAATATGCAAATCCACTAGCATCCTCGATCCTGGGTGCCTGAAAAGAAGGTTTGTCTCGTCGTTTGGAATAAGTCTCAACCTCTCCTCTATTTTTGTCCCAAAAATAAAGTAGGTCAATCACTATCACAAATATGTCATTCATCACCAATAGTTGGACCACCGATGTGCCTTATCGCCAAGGTAGACTCTCCCCCATGTGCCCTGACACAATGTTCGCAAAGTCCCTCCCTGTGAGAAACTCTCAGACCTTCTTGTAAGTGATGAATTCACTTGGGTCCCAAACTATCATGTATGAAGTGAAGAACCCTCTTCTCATCATATTGATCTGTATGGTTCTATCAAATGAATCTGCTTGACTACCCCTGGTAAGCCAAGTGATCATAAGTTTCTAAAATGTAGCCGACTCCTCAGGAGGCCGCTCCTGCAAGAGACCAATCCTACACACTCAAGGAGTAAACTCTAGAGAACACAAACTAGAAATCCCACCTATGTCAGTTGTCATCCTGTCAACAACTGCAATCTCAGGGTCCCATGCCAGCCTCATAGGGGAATCCTCTTGTTGATGATTCATCCCTCCGATCACAATCATCTAACCACCATACTCAAACTATGCTCTCCTCTCTTGGAATCCTCTATGATGGAGCATACTCAACCAAGGAACCTTAGTGAAGTCAACGCATTTCAATCCACGACTATCCTTGATCCTAGGTATCATGAGGGAAAATAAAAACTCTACAAATCCTCTCACAAAATTCCCACCATGACATGGACCAATCACTCCCTCAACTCGCTCAGTCGTCAACCTCATATGAAAAAATACATCACTCAGATGAATTCCAGGATCCCACCTTGACATTGGAAGTCCACCACTCCTAATGCCTCTCGACTATTTTTGTGCCCTACCAATAATCATCGGAGTCCAAATGAGCCAAATCCCTGATGTGTAATTTTCGTAGCAGATAATACCATCCACTAATATTCCAGCTACAATATCTGTGAACTGATCCAAGTAAGTCTGGATCTCATCCTATGCACTAAATGCACTGATCATAGAGTCTGGATCTCATCATGTGCACTAAATGGATGAACTTTTTTATGGACAAAATTCCCCCTATCTCATCCCATTGGCTCCAGTAATCCTCTCTCGTCCTGCTGCATACAATGATGGCATCAAATAATAGTAACAGGTGCCTCTACCACTGCATGAAGGATCAGAAGGTGACTATTTCTTTGGTCAAACCCAAGGGCATGACCATGAATTCATGATGATACCCAGGAACGGAACTGTGAGTACCCTGCTCCCTGGCCCAAGCCTAATGATATCCCATATGAAAATCAATCATCGAGGGACACATTTGTCATTGAGGCTCACCCATCCACTCACCGACCCTAGGTAAAATCAACCCAATGGAATACTCAATGAATCTGTCAGGAGGTCTCCCTAGAGGAAATGCTCCAAAACTCTGTTGTCCACCACCATGTGCCAATGTATAATCTTGTATAATGTGACATAATCATGTGTCCTCATGTACTATTTGGTTCCCTATATGTGCTACTAAATCCAACATTCTACTATTCATGAATAAACTTGTACTCTAGAGTGTGTCCATGTCCATCATGTACATGTCTACCCAATCCATGGATGCATTTTCTTCCTTGTAGGCTTATCCATAAGGAAGGTGCTCAACCATCTCCTTCGTAGCTAAAATTTGACCCTCGAATGATCTCTCCAAAAGAAATGGCTCCTCACCCCTGCAATGCCAAATTAGAGTGCAATCCAAACTCTCCTCGAGTACCTACAACTCATAATTCTCCTTGTCCAAACTCATCATAAGAGGCTCCTCCCTCAAATAATGAGCACTACTCATGCCCTCGGGTGTCACGACTGCCAAAGATGATGAAGTCTATGTTGCTGTCAATGATGATGAGTGTGCCAAATTCAATTGGTAGAAAATTTCCTCATCAACACCAATTGACTTACTAGATGATACTATGCAATGATGGGACTCATGTAGACTTTCATCCTCATACAAATTTTTGATTTGTTTTCATCCACCAAAGTAGCCCCTTCTTTTTCATCCTCCACGCATGGCTCCTAAGAAGAAAGATCAATATCACACGAAATTTTTTCAAATACCCAATCTTTTTCATATTTAGGTACAATCATGCTTTCATCACCATAAGTATCATAGATAGGATAAGACGATGAATCCTCATCATACTTAGGTGCTAGCACACCCTCATCATCATGAGCATCACTACTAAGCTATGATGTGGAATCCTCAACATCGGTTGATTGGGACACTTCATCGTATGTGCCATCAACCTTTTTCCTTTGCACCTTCACCTTCTTGTCCAATGATACTTGGGGTTCATACCCCTTAGGATGTTTGATTGTGAAAAAATCCTTGAATGACATGTATGCATGAAATATCACACTAAGCTCCTGATACTCCCTCGAACAATCTGCAAACTCCTCATCATGTCCTTTTTGTCCTATTTTCTTCCTCTTTGAACATGTCCTTTTTGTCCTATTTTCTTCCTCTTTGAACCACTAGCTCTATTGATCCTTGCATTGTTTTTATGGATTTCCATATCCTGCCTCAACTGTTGTTGCCCCTGTGAAAGAATATTATGAATATTCCTCCTGCTATCCTCCATATCCGATCTGAGATTTTTCTCTCTACTACTACATATGAAGGTATAAGTGCAAGTTATCACCGTTGAAATTTAGTGTAAACAATCTAAAATAACTCCTCACTGATTTTCCCCTTAGGCTAGCAAGAAAACCAACTCCGATATCACTGAACTATATTTGATCCTTGGATCTGGATATTTATTTCTACTATTGGATGTTCTGCTGTAGATCTGATACTCTAGGGGTTTCTGAATGCATTTCTTGGGTTTTTAGATGTGTTTGTTTAGTTTTATGTTCATGCGTAGCATGCATGGCATTTTTGGATCCATAAATAACTCATTGCATTTTATTAAATAAGAACAAATGCTAATACATGGAAATACTTGAAATCAATCTTAGAATGCCTCAATTAGATTCTAACAGAGATAAAACTATCCTACAACACCAATGAAGACAAGTAGAATACCGATCTATAACATGCATCACTTGATCTGCAACATGCAAGTCAAATCTACTACACACATGGAAGGAATGTTGTATGCAACCGCCAGAACCAATGGAAAAATGAGATATGATAGCTATGCTCCTCGAAATATGATGAAATTTGTTCCCATTAGGTCACCCTCTCCCTAGATAACCCATGTAGTTCATTTAACACCTCGAGTTTCAAACCCCCATTTTAAATAATGTATTGCTACATTGATGAGAGGCCAGAGTGCCCAAACAATTATTAAAAGGCTAGTGTGCCCAAGAAATGTAATGTATTGATCATTATTAATAATACATACATCGCTGGCTGCTAGACAGACACAGACTAGAGTTATAGGGGGATATGATTCCACAAGAGAGGGGGCTTGAGGGGATAAATGTTTATTTCCTATTTTTAATTACCCTTTGGTCTAAGGGGGTGGATTAGTTACGTGGGATTCTTGGGGAAGGCAGGGAGGTTCTTGATTCCCCATGAATTACTTAAACCTGCCTCTGGTTTGATGAGGGGTTCGAATGATAGCTCGTTCACTCCTTCATTCACTTTCTCACTCATTCATTCATTCCATCCTTACCTATCACTCATGGATCCATTCTCACCCATTTCTTGATTTGGGAAAGGGAATTGAACTGCAAAATATTAGCCATGATATTGTTGGATGTAGTGGTCGCTGCTATGATCCAACCATCACTTGAGGCCTGCATGTCTGATATGCATTGGCCTGTGTCCAACGTTGTTCACAACTGCGAGTCTTGAGAGTTCCAACATCGATATTCTGGACTAGTTGCGCTGGAGCCCAGAATAAGGAGAAGGACTGCCTGAGGGATTGCATGGAAAATAAGGGTGGAGGCCCATTCTCTTGGGTGGTGCAATATGGGTAGAAGAGAGTTGGGTACTTGGATTGTTGTGAGTTCTAGGAAATCCTGTGAGAGATTGAGTGCTGACTAGTTAGGGAAGCCAAGTAACACTTTGGAACCATCCTTGTGGATTCATAGCCCTGTCTCGGGGGTGACATTGTTGTTGAGTTTTGGGAACAATAACGTCTACGGTTGGGTGGAATGTCCTTGGTCTGCAACCAGTTGGTGTCTTCTTTTATAAAGATAAGTGATCTCTGTTATGGTATTATCTACCTGTATATGAATGTATTTTGCTGTGTATTTATTTATCGTTTGATTACATCTTTAGAATATGCATGATTGATGGTTATTTCTGTGAATGTGGTTAAATCCTTTTATTTTATGCATCCTTATTAATTTAAAAAGGTATCGTTAAGAGAAAGAAGTCCCAAGGTAGGATTGAATTTGGCGTACCCCGGCCTATGGGTGGCTAGGTATGTTACAATTTGATATCAGAGATTCTGGTTGAAACACCGGGCCGGTATGGGCCGGGTCTGTTGGTCATAGTCTCGTGATCGAGATCGAATTACGACCATGAAATTGAAAAGCTCAGGAGGAATGGAGTTGCAGAGTCTACACAGGAGCTAGAATGTCAGAGGTCCTTTTCAAGGGTTCGAAGTTTCGTGACCGCCCCGTTCGAATTCAGGAGAGATCACCACTGTGGGATCAAGAGAGATCCGGGATCATTGGATCAGAGGGTAGGTGAACAATGGTTGTCCGATGAAAGAGAAGCAAAGGTTAAGTCACAACCCTGAGATCCCATTGGAGAGATATATTGATGACCAAGAGGCATTGCGGGGGCCCAAGTTGCATGGGAGTTAATTCCTTAAGGCGGTCCCTCAATCCAAACAACATTTTCACCGAGGGGTTACGTGTCAGCGTCAGAAGAATTGCGGGGTGAAAGGCGGGTTACTCCAAACCTCCAATGCATGCCCCCACAAATTGAAAGGCATTTAGTGATGTGACATTATAGTGCTTGAACCATCGAAACTCTGAAGAGATGAAGTAGATCCAGACCGTTGATCGAGGTGGACGTGTGGCAGGAGATCCTGCACTTCAATGGATAACCACTTTGGAAGAAAGATGGATGTGAAAATCCAGAACTCCTGAAGGCTAGAATCCTGGAGTTCATCTGGACCGTCCATCAATAAGGACAGGTGGTGCCATATCTCTCACTTTAGAGACTTAGTACTCCAAAAGGTTTTGCAGAGAGAAGTACTAGAGAAAGAATTACCCAAAGTCCCAAAGTAATTGAGGACCATTGATCTCAAATCAACAAGATCTGTTGATCTATGCAACAATATCTCCCGAAGTCCTGAATTCTAGGGTTAATACAGACCGTCCAATAAGGGAGACACATGTCAACAGATTGACCAGTTCGAGAATTCAGAGTTCGAGAGAATTGGAAGTTTGCTAGTGTGGAAACTCCCGAAGTTCGAAGAGCCAAAGTGGTGGGGAACAATGAAATCACCTGGAGGTGATGTGGACCCTGAAATTTTGAAGTGACGTGGCTTGCAGACATCACCCAGGATGACGTGGACACATGGGATGTATGCCATGTGTCAGTAATTTTTGAGCATGTGGAGGATGGAAATGTCAGTTATAACATGACACATCTCACTCGCCTGATTGAGCCATGTGTCTGCTTCTAGTATTTCACCACATGGAGACAGATCATGCAGTTTGAAGACTGGGCACTCTAGAGGAATAATATGTGACAATTGGTGTTGGGTCGAGAACTCCCGAAGAGCCGAAGTGATTCACAGCTATTGATCTGTGAGAGAGATGCATCAATGAATCATCGATTTAGGGTGAAATCACTCTAGGAGAGAGTGAAGGCAGAGAGTTTTAAATTCCCTAAGCCCAAAGTCCTGAAGCCCAAAGAACCAAAGCGATTCACAACTGTTCATTTGTGATAGGACACGCGTAAAATCATTCCGAGAAGAAGCAAGCATGGAAATTTGAAACTTCCGAAGGACGGAGTCCTGAAGTGGACTAGAGACGTTGAATTGAGGAGGGAACATGGCAACTGATCCTGAAATTTGGGTATAGACTACTCCGAGGGAAAGAAGATGTCGAAAGTACTGAACTCCCGAAGCGTGGAGTCTCAAAGTGGATCTCGATCGTTGATCGTGAATGAGGATGAGGATCGTTGATCGGGTCCTGGTTGAATGTTCCAAAGTTTCGAAGTCCCAAAGCCTTGGATAAACACTTTTTTAGGTAAGCGTAGGGTCATGAATGTGGTCACATGCAGTTGAGAGCTGAGGGAAGAAGGGATAATGGCCAAATTAATCGTTTTCGAGACAAAAAAGTACTAAGGAAGGATTTAGCTATGGTTTCTAGTTGTGGTCACTTGGGAATGTGGTTTGAAAGAAGCGTCTGTGCATAATTGAATTCTGTATCGGCTGAAGGATAACATGAAAGTGTTATACGGTGCATATTCATACACCTGTGTTCTTCACGAATTGAAAAGAAAAAAAGAAAAAAAATGACCTATAACATGGTTTGACAAATTTTGTTTATCATATGCATAATTCTAACAAAATGGTCACTTGCACATTTTGCAGAATTAAGGGGTTTAAACACGTCCGCTTAGAATGTGTATTGAAGAAATGGAAGAAGGTGAGGGAGCCTCTAGCAATGATAAGGAGGCCAAAGGCCAGAATACCAGAGTTGGTAATGCAGAGACAGATTCCAATGGATGCAAGGGGATATGAGAGCAGAAAACATTAATAGAAACTGTAAGAAGCCTGAAAATAGAAGTGTAGAGCTACGAAGTAGACAATGAGAGACTGATGAGAGAGAAAAGTCATATAAATGCTCAAGTGCTGCAAAGCTTAAATCATTTGCAGAGGAAAACAAAGAAGGGATCAAACTCAAAACAAGAGGAAGAAGGCAGGTTTCGTGAAAGAGGAGAGGATCATGGAGGAGCTGGTTATTAGAGAAGTGCCAATAGAATTCATAGACACCACTCACCTCCTTATTCAGAAAGTAATTTTTATGCATCGGAAGATCCCATAAGTAGTCCAGAGGTGTCCCCTATTAGGAACCAGAGAAGGAGACATGAAATGGACAGTTTGCAAGGAGAGTTGAGGAAGCTTAAGGCACCCTCCTTTGTTGGTGAAAGAGAAAGAGAAGATGATGTCGAAGCATGGTTACTTGGACTTAGGAGATATTTTCAGTTTCATAAATATTCATCAAACTTAGAAACCAGGATTGCCACCTACCATTTACACAGGAAAGATGCAATGTGGTGGGATCAAATTAATCAAGTTGAACATATTAATGAGAGTAGGATCACTTGGAAGTAGTTCAAGAAGTCCTTCCAGAAGGAGTACCTCTCAGATCATTTCTATGACAAGAAAATGCAGGAGTTCTTTGAACTTAGGTTGGGAAGCATGACCATGGTAGAATATGAGAAGAAATTCTTGGGATTGTTAAAATATGTTGGGTTTATGAACGATGAAAAGGTAAAGATACAAAGGTTTTTGAGTGGAATGCTGACCTTTTATAAAGAAAATATTAGGTATGATGAGCCCAAGACCTTGACTGAGGCCACCAGGAAGGCTAAATACCTATATGAGCAAGGATAGGGAAGAGAATCCCTGTAGAAATCTTGGAAGGATAAGAAGAAGGAGAAGCTCGATCAGAGGAGGAAAGGATTCAAACCTCCCTTAAATAGGAATGAGCCTAATAGAAATCATCAAGATTAGTATGCTAAGGGTGAATCCAAGAAAGAAGACTCCTTGGGAAAAAGAGGAAGACCACCCATCCAATGTTGGGGATGCAAAGAAGATCACCTGTACAAGGATTTCCCACACAAAAAGGACATAGTGAAGACTATGCACAACGTCTAAGAGGCTACAACAATCGCATATATGGGAAGAATCTATGCAACTTTAGATGAATGACAAGAAGAATACCAGTCCAATATGATCGAGGTGGAAGGTAAGATCATAAATCAACATGTTTCTATTTGGATTGACTTAGAAGCAAGTCATTGTTACATTGATCCTAAAATAATGGATAGATTAATTTGGAAAAAAGTAAACTTGGAAAATCAAGTTTGGTTCAGTTAGCCACTGGAACCAAAAAGACAATCCATGATATGGTTAGAGGATGTTCCATAAGTATTAATGGTGTGAATACAAATTCTGATCTAAATATCATACCATTGGGGTCTTATGATATGCTAATTGGAATGGATTGGTTGGAAAAACATCATGTTGTCCTAGACTATCATAACAAGACATTTACATGTCTTGATGGAGATGGAAAACAGAGCACTGTGAAAGGAGTTCCAAGATCCATGTCTATAAGGGATATTTCAGCCTTACAACTGAAGAGATGTTTTAGAAAAGGATGTCAATTGTATGCAAATCATGTGGAAGAGACAAAAAATACAAAGGGGCCAAGCCTTGAAGATTTCGCGGTACTACAGAAATTTGGGGATGTATTCCAAGAAAAACTAGGGTTGCCACCAAGAAGGGAGATATATTTCTCAATTTATTTAGTGCCAGGAGCTTCCCCGATGTCAAAAACACCTTACAGAATGAGCACACCTGAGTTAAAAGAATTACAAATGCAGTTGAAGGAATTGTTGAAGAAAGAGTACATATGTCCAAGTGTTTCACCTTGGGGAACACCGATACTTTTTTTCAAAAAGAAGTATGGAACCTTGAGGCTGTGTATTGACTTTTGACAACTGAACAAGTATACCATAAAGAAGAAGTATCCTCTACCTATAATTGATGACCTCTTTGATCAGCTAAGAGGAGCAAGGATATTTTCAAAGATTGACCTGAGGTAAAGATACCATTAGGTAAGAATCAAGGAAGACGACATTCATAAGACAACATTTAGGACTAGGTATGGGTATTATTAATTTGTAGTGGTGCAATTTGGACTAACAAATGATCCAACTGTCTTTATGTGCTTAATGAATGGCATATTCATAAATTATTTGGATAAGTTTGTCATAGTGTTCTTGGATGACATACTTATCTATTCTAAGTCTGAAGAGGAGAATGAACATCACTTAAGACTGGTATTGCAAGTGTTGGGAGAACATCAGTTGTATGCAAAGATAAGTAAGTGTTCTTTTTATCAAAATCATATCAATTACTTGGGACACATTATTTTAGAGCAGGGCATAGAAGTAGATCCAGAGAAGATTGAATCCATTAGAGGATGGCCAACACCCATAAATGTGTTAGAAGTCATATATTTCATGGGATTAGTTGGTTACTACAGAAGGTTCATAGTAGGGTTCTCTAAGATTTCTCATCCCATCACTTCTTTTCAAAAGAAGGGAACTCAATTTGAATGGACACCTAAGTGTGAAGAGAATTTTAATATGTTGAAGGAATTACTTACTAGTGCACCTGTGTTAAAGATTGCTGACCCAAATGAAAGTTTTGTGGTATGTACAGATGCATGTAAGGAAGGACTTGGGGGAGTCCTCATGCAAAATGGACATGTCATTGGTTATGAGTACATAAAGCTTAAGGAGCATGAGATGAACTGTTAGTGCTAGAAGTTTCTCCTAGACTGCTATAGGATCAAGCCTAGCACATCTTATTTATTGCAATAGTTTTTGTAGATGGAAATTAGATTATGGTTTGCTTTGATGGATCAACAAGACTGAATGAAGAAGGAAGAGGACAATAAAATAACTTTAGATCAAATATATACCATTGGGCATGGAGTGAAGTAAACACCCTGTTAGATTGAAGGCCAATGAACTGCATATCAGATAAAATACTTATATGATGGTGGATGGAAGAATGGAGAATGTAACAAATAGTAGAAAATCCACCAAACAAAGATTCTCTCTGCAAAATGGATTTGATAGATACTTGAACAAAGGACACAAGCAACAGGAAGATTACAACAAATCTTGCTGCTCAAGAATCTATTGTTTATGGATAGTCATTGATTCTCAATGTTTGTAACTCATTCAAGCAAGAGGAAAAACAGAATAGAAAACATAAAGATCAAAATCTAATAGCACAATTCATAGGGATGTTCAATGTCAGAAATGAATACTTAATAACATGCCCTGAGGCTTACAATAACAGACACTAGATGCTATCTCATCAAGTTCCTTCTCAGGCCTCACCCTCTTGGGTCTTCTCTCTCCTACTGTCGAAATTTTTTGGATTTATAGTCTTACAATGATTAATTAAGATCCTTGAAGAAGGGATTGAATATCTACTAAATCTAATATAGTTAAAAAAGGTGAGATTAGATCCTAAAGAGATGGATCTGAAAATCCATCTGTCCAACTAAATCAAAACTGTCTTATTTGAAACTAGGACTTAAATGCTAAATGAAAATAATAAAACCTTTATCAAAACTTAACTCAACTCTTAAACTTCCACCTAGAAATAGAAACTGATTTCCATCTCTTTGACTATCTGCCACATGTCCTAGAAATAATCCTTTGACTAAAACTTTTACCACCTGTGACTTCCCTCCTAGAAATGCTCATCGGATTGATATGCTTCCACCTGTTTTCCACTGTAAAAACTGATAAAAGAAGCATGGAAAACTTTCATATTCTGTACCTTCATATAAAATTTATCAAATTGATCTCTAGGATGTCGTTAATGATTGCTGTAACATAATTGTTGATTGCTTGACTAGGCTGCCCTACTCTGTTTCTTTCCAGGAAGAAGAAATCTTCATCTTTCTACCGAGAGGCATTTTCTGTAATATATTAAAATCTTTTCAAGGTTGTCAAGTCGAGGAGTTCCTCTTTGCATGGCACCCATGTGTATTATCATGAACTCCAAAGTTCATATATTTTCCTGCTTGCAGTGAACACACTCAAATAACATCCTGATTGCTGCTCCAAGATTGCAACCCTACCATTTTGATCAATATTGTGGCCCAACCATGCATATGTTTCTTGAAAATCATCAAAAACATAAACTCCATAAGGTGTATGAGATGAAAGCACAATTGATGGAGCTGAAAAATCTTCTGCTGCAGCCCAGACACAATGAATCACATCAAAGATTCCTAGGAATATTTGGCCACAATGGTGAACAATCTGTAGAGTAGCATATCAATCCTTATCATCCAAGACAATTAGTTGAAGACCACATAGGTCATGGATTTCATCAACTTTCTGCATATTCTTCAATATCTTTAGGTAAATGTTGTACATGCTCTTAGGTCTGCCAAATAAATCATATTAATAAATTTTTTCCTTCTTCGGAGCTTCATCTAACTTTCAAATTGCAAACATGATAGTTGCTTCCTTGAAGCCTTCAACAAGCCTGGCAGAATGCTCATCGTGCTCGCTTGGCTTCCTCTGGATCCCTGTAAAATAACAAGTCAACCATGATATCCCATTTACGACCTGGGGAAATTGTTCCTCGCATTTGTAAAACCATCCTTGCTAACACCCAAAACAGACAACCAATATTGTCCTTTATTATTCATAGGAATACCAATGTCAACATGTTTCATTGGAAAATTGGTGTCACAAAAAGAAATAGTGGGAATATTACCAAGGGTTTCTTCTCTCTGTTTTTAAAGATTTAGATTGGCACATTTCAGTTTCTCCTTCACAATTTTCCTCTACCCCATAAAGATACAAGGGCTACTTCCTTAACCACACTTTGCAAGCAAAATTATTAAGTATGCTATGCGTTTGTACTGTTGTAACTAACAGGCGTGAACCCACGAGAGATTACTGGCACAGGATGATGCTTGGTGGCGCACTTTATTGATACCTAATCCATGTGACTCAGTGCTGAGATTGACTTTAAGACCATGAACAAATCCATGAGAAGGAACCTGGACCATCGGTTGTGATGGCACACTTTAACTCTGCTTTTGGGATCTATCTTGCATATATCAGGTGAAGAACAACCACATGTTTTTAAATATGCTAGTAGTTCTTATAAATATGACTTGTAGTGCATGGGACTTGGTCCCCTCCTCATCATGGCTTGGTGTGATGTTGTCGATGTGTGAATACAGAAATTAATCAAATACACAGTGAGATGAATATCTAGTTGCACTGCCCTTTTACCTTAACACCTGGATTCTTTGTGATCAAACCCTTTGACACCTGTGGTCACCTTACCAATTGGAGTTCTCTTTAAATGCTATTTTTCTTATGACACAAATGCATTTTTATTCCATATATAAAATAGATAAAAACCTTAAAGTAACTTAAAAGAAATAATATTATCAATGCAATGAACATAGAATTTTGATACTTCATAGGCTCCTTTTATTTGTTTTTTTGGCCATAGTATCTTGAGACATCTCTGCTAAGGAA
Source organism: Picea glauca (assembly GCA_000966675.3). Lineage (NCBI taxonomy): Eukaryota > Viridiplantae > Streptophyta > Pinopsida > Pinales > Pinaceae > Picea > Picea glauca. The sequence goes on from JZKD02S0111264.1 coordinate 683,472, forward strand.
CCATGAATATGAGAAAATTCAATCTCAATGATTGTGCTAATACTTATATGTGTTTTGATTGCAGGTGCTGGAGATTGGCCCCCGACCAATAACTTTTGCTCTCTCCAACGAGTCAAGTTAAAAACGCAACACTGTTTCTAGCATATGCAATATCGGTTATCATGAACAACACTTCTAGGTGCTACGGAAATAACCCCATTCCTGCAAACCTCACATATTGTGAAAACTAGAAATGATTAGCCATGAGCTTATTCATCTATGCTACACTACTCTAAGTGCTGAAAATCAATGTTTCAAGTATATATAAATTTCCAGAAAAATAATTCAAGCAACAAATTGCTTGACGTGTCTTCATATACACAACAAAAGACATGAAAAGAGAATAAAATATGCAACAAGGAAACCACAACCAACTCATGTTTTTTGCTGCAAACCATCATGCCAAACTTTGTAATATATGGCATTACTGAAAATAGTGACTCCATCCATATAACAATTGGATCATAAAATTCATGTATGATCTTACCTGGTTTTTTAAAATCAAAATGCTTCTTTTCCTCATAGTTTACCTAATTAGATTTCTAATCATGAATGTCATTTCCAAGTTCTATAAACCCATATATTGACTGCTCAACAACTGACCCAAAAGCAAGCATCAATTGTTGTTGGAAATTTTCTCTATCAGTTTCGTGATGCTCATGATGCTCCTGATCAAATCTAGGAGTGTTGCCATATGCTATCTTCTCTTCATCATATAAGATCTCAAAAGACATGGCCTGATTTTTATGAAAATTAGAAAAAATAGATACATTTAATATGATGTCAAACGTATCTACAAACTTCCTGTCAAAATGAAGTTCATCTAACACCTTTGAATCTTTCAGAAAGTATCCTCTACAACCATAGACTTTTCAGCACAATCATACTTTTCATGTCCATTAATTTGAAGAAAAAAACTATATTCATGACAACATTTTGGAAAAATGACGTTAGCTAAAAATTCGTCTTTACAGAACAAATTAAAAGTATCATGAAAACCTTTCAAAGAGTTGATACTGGCGGCTGGAAGAGATCTGCACCAGTCAAGGGCTACTCCCTTCAAAGAGTATATGAAAATCTTGATCTTAACATCTTCGTGCACAATCTGACGTTCATGAATAATGTTAAGAACCTAAATTGATATACAAATATCATCACCACAAATAATGAATACACAATAGATCCACAAAGAAAGATAGAAGAAACTACACTTTATTATTACCAAACCCTTGAGGTAGGGAAACACCATACAATGGATCCTATTATGGAAGGGATCCTCTCCTGTTCACTTGCCTCTTCGAGGGGGAATCCTCCTATTGAGATACCCCTCCAAATAATATAATTATCTTCATATCCCATTACATTGCTTGAACCCCTTTATATAGTACTACCATCACCTAAGAACATTCTAGAGGAGAAATATTCTAGAAGTAGAACCTTCTAAGAAGCCATCTTACATTTATTATATCTAATTACCCATTTATTATATCTAACTACCATAGTGGGCCTTATTTAATAATATAGTCGACTTAGTCCACCTTACATTGAATGACCTCCACTATTATCACTATGGGCCCTTTGGCCCCCCTCTACTACCTCTCTAGCTACCTTACATTCCATCCCCCTTATGAAAGTGTTTTCCTCAACGCTTGATGTACAACCATATACCAGGGTCCCATGGATAAGTGTGGACCACAATGTTGAAGTAGACTAGAGAACCATGGTCCCATTGAGAAATGAAAGCCACCATGCTGAAGTAGTCCAACCGCCATTGTAAACCAGGGTCCCATGTCCAATTTCTCATGTGAACCCCACATGGAAGATATCGACACCCAATAACCAACTGAAAATGATGCTCCAAATACTGACACCTATCATGTGGATCCAAATAACAAGATCCATCCACATAGTGGAAAATGGTCGTAGTATAATCTGGAAGGAATAATATCACTACAAAATATGTAGGATGGACGCTGGTAATAATCATTGACTCTTGATTTTTCACATTGATACTCTCTACAGAAGATGAATTATAGTTATCAAATAAAATATGAAAGTGGTTGTCATCCCAGAAATGAAAACATCCATATACCAATCATCACAATCGACCTCCAAATCACACCAAGCATATATTTCTTGATTATATTCATCCTTGAAGTCTGCCATAAGAAATCTCTCTTTCATGCTATCCAATGAATCTTGAATACTACGAAAACTATCATTGAGGTAGTTTGTGAGGCCATGCAATCTAACATCCAATGTGTCATACAATTGGGATTTGAATGCTTCAGTAATTTGTAGAATTTATTTGAGGTTTTGAGAGGAAATAGCCATCTGAGCACCCTATGAACTCTTCTCTCCCGCATCTGTCATGAAAAAACCCAAAAAATATAACAATAAGTTACGACAGAAAATCGCAGCGTTTTCTGGAAAAACCTTAAAAAACCGTTGAATTTAAAATGCTCATAACTTCACTTCCTGGATTCCATTTCGGCTGATTTGTTTTTTTGAAATTCGGTGAAATTGTGAGAGGGACTCAGATCTGCAATTTGTTTGGGCAAATTTGGCCTGCAGCTGCTACAAAAATAAAAAAAATCACGTCGCCGTCCGCGGAAAAAACCCTGAAAATATGTAGATTTTAAAACTTCAATATTTTGACTTCCCGGACTCCGTTTCAGACGATTTTTTTTTTTAAATTGGGTTTTTTACTGAGAGGAACTTAGATATACAACATGTGTCTGCAATTTTTTCACATAAATATACCAAAAATTTCTGGAATGTTGCGGCCCTCTTTTTTCTTCTCCGAAAAATAATTTGCAAAAATAAAAAATATTTTCCCACTTGTTAAGAACCTATACCAGATCTGAAAATATACTTCAATAAGACCAAGAATAAACCAAACCATTCACCACAATATATATAGAAGAAAAACATGCAAAATATCTTGTATTACTATCAAACCCTTAGGGTAGGGAAAAACCATACAATGGATCCTATTATGGAAGGGATCCTCTCTTGTTCGCAACCCTCTTTTTTCTTCTCTGAAAAATAATTTGCAAAAATAAAAAATATTTTCCCACTTGTTAAGAACCTATACCAGATCTGAAAATATACTTCAATAAGACCAAGAATAAACCAAACCATTCACTACAATAGATGTAGAAGAACAATATGCAAAATCTCTTGTCTTACTATCAAACCCTTAGGGTAGGGCAACACCATACAATGGATCCTATTATGGAAGGGATCCTCTCCTGTTCACTTGCCTCTTCGAGGGGAAATCCTCCTATTGAGCTACCACTCAAATACAATACCTCTCTTCATGTTCCATTACATTTATTGAACCCCTTTATATAGTACTACCATCACCTTAGAACATTCTAGAGGAGGAATCTTCTAGAAGTAGAACCTTCTTAGAAGTCCTCTTACATTTATTATATCTAATTACCCATTTATTATATCTAACTACCATAGTGGACCTTATTTAATAATATAGTGGACCTATTCCACCTTACATTAAATGGCCTCCACTATTATCACTATGGGCCCTCTGCCCCCCCCCTACTACCTCTCTAGCTACCATACATTCCATCCCCCTTATGAAAGCGTTGTCCTCAACGCCTGATGTACAATGATATACCATGGTCCCATGGATAAGTGTGGACCACAATGATGAATTAGACTAGAGAACCATGGTCCCATTGAGAAATGAAAGCCACCATGCTGAAGTAGTCCAACCGCCATTGTAAACCAGGGTCACATGTCCAATTTCTCATGTGAACCCCACATGAAAGATATCGACACCCAATAACCAACTAAAAATGATACTCCAAACATTGACAATTGTCATGTGGATCCAAATAAGAAGATCCATCCACATAGTGGAAAATGGTCGTAGCAGAATATGGAAGGAATAATATCACTGTAGAATATGCAGGATGGACGCTGGTAATAATCATTGGATCTCGATTTTTCACATTGATACTCTCTATAGAAGGTGGATTGGAGTTATCAAATAAAATATGAAAGTGGTTGTCATCCCATAAATGACAACTATCCATATACCAGTAATCGAAATCGACCTCGAAATCATACCAAGCATATATTTCTTGATTATATTCATCCTTGATGTCCTCCATAAGAAATCTCTCTTGCATGCTATCCAATGAATTTTGAATACTATGAATTCTCCCAATATTGAGAGATGATCCTGAATGCTCCCAATACTGACACCTATCATGTGGATACAAATAAGAATATCCATCCACATAGTGAGAGATGATCAAAGATGAATCTAGAAGGAACAATACCATTGTAGAATATGTAGGCTGGATGCTGGTAACTGGCTCCTGATGTGGGACATTGATGTTCTCTACAGAAGGTGGATTAGAGTCATCAAATAAAATATGGAAGTGGTTGTCATCTCAGAAATGAAAACTATCCATATACAAATCATCACAATCACCTTCAAAATCATACCAAGCATATATTTCTTGATTATATTCATCCCCAAGGTCCACCATAAGAAATCTCTCCTACATGTTATCCAATGAATCTTGAATGCCACAAAAACTATCATTGAGACCATCTACAAAGCCATCCAATGTGTCAAACAATTGGACTTTGAATGTTTCAGTAATATGTAGAATTTGTTTGAGGGTTTGAAAACAAATATCCATATGATAACCCTATGAAAATTTATGAACTCTGCAGTCCCGCTGCCGTCACGAGAAAAACCCAAAAAATAGAACAAAAAATCGCGACATTTGCCAGAAAAAAACCCTGAAAAACTGTTGAATTTAAATGCTCATAACTTCACTTCCCGGACTTCGTTTCGGCTGATTTGTTTTTTGAAATTGGGTGAAATTGTGAGAGGAAATTAGATCTATAATTTGTTTGGGCAAATTAGGCCGCCAACTTCTACAAAAATAAAAATAAAAATGTGCCACCATTCGTAGAAAAAACCCTGAAAAATTGCAGATTTTAAAACTTCAATATCTTGACTTTCCTGACTCCGTTTAGGACAATTTTTTTTCAACTTGGGTGTTTTTGTGAGAGGAAATAATACATACAACTTGTTTCTGCAATTTTTTCACAGAAATATACCAAACATTTCTAGAATGTCGCGACCCTCTTTTTTTCTTCTCCGGAAAAAAAATCTGCAAAAATAAAAAATATTTGCCCACAATGTCTACCAAGGAAAGTGCTCTGATACCACTTGTTAAGAACCTGAATTGATATACAAATATAATAACCAAAAATAATGAATATACAATAGATCCACAAAACAATATAGAAGAAACCACACTTTATTATTACCAAATCCTTGAGGTAGGGAAACACCATACAATGGATCCTATTATGGAAGTGATCCTCTCATGTTCACTTGCCTCTTTGAGGGGGAATCCTGCTATTGAGATACCGCTCCAAAGACTATAATTCTCTTCATATCCCATTACATTTCTTGAACCCCTTTATATAGTACCACTATCACCTAAGAACATTCTTGAGGAGGAATCTTCTAGAAGTAGAACCTTCTAAGAATTCCTCTTACATTTATTATATCTAATTACCCATTTATTATATATAACTACCATAGTGGGCCTTATTTAATAATATAGTGGACCTAGTCCACCTTACATTGAATGGCCTCCACTATTATCACTATGGTCCCTCTGGTCCCCCTCCAATACCTCTCTATATACCTTACATTAATATCCCATTACAGTACTTGAACCCCTTTATATAGTACTACCATCACCTAAGAACATTCTAGAGGAGGAATCTTCTAGAAGTAGAACCTTCTAAGAAGTCCTCGTACATTTATTATATCTAATTACCCATTTATTATATCTAACTACCATAGTGGGCCTTATTTAATAATATAGTGGACTTAGTCCACCTTACATTGAATGGCCTCCACTATTATCACTATGGGCCCTCTGGGCCCCCTCCACTACCTCTCTAGCTACCTTACAAATAAACTCATGGAAATATAGCAGATGTTTAGCTGGTACCTCCCAATATTCTCCTTTAAATGTAGGAAAGGAACCTTCCCATTCACCTTTACTAAGCATTGGGTTTGGAAAACCAACTACATCTGAAAAGTCACAAAAGACCAATGTTTGAGCCAAAATGGCTTCCATATTTGAAATCCTAGTGGAGTCGCCTATTAATCTTTAGACAGTGGAGTCTCCATGGTGAAAGATCTGCAGTCAAGCACATGTCCTCTTATTTTTCACCATCAAGAAGCGGATCTGATCGTTTTCATTCTTCCAGAGAATATTTCTTCGCATCTTCGTCCTCGACAACGGTGCCAAAAGATGTTAGTGTTAGAAGTTTCTCCTAGACTGCTATAGGTTCAAGCCTAGCACATCTTATTTATTGAAATAGATATTGTAGATGGAAATTATATTATGGTTTGGTTTGATGGATCAACCAGATTGAATGAGGAAGGAAGAGGAAAATAAACTAACTTTAGATCAAATATTTACCATTGGGCATGGAGTGAAGCAAACACCCTGTTAGATTGAAGGCCAATGAACTGCATATCAAATAAAATACTTATATGATGGTGGATGGAAGAATGGAGAATGCAAAAAATAATAGAACATCCACCAAACATATATTCTCTCTGCAAAATGGATTTGACAGATACTTTAACAAAGCACGCAAGAAACAAGCAGATTACAACAAATCTTGTTGCTCAAGAATCTATTGTTTATGGAAAGTCATTGATTCTTAGTGTCTGTAACTCATTCAAGAAAGAGGAAAAGCATAATAGAAAACATAAAGATCACAATCTATTAGCACAATTCATAGGGATGTTCAATGTCATAAATTAATACTTAATAAAATGCCCCGAGGCTTACAATAACACACACTGAATCCTATCTCACCAAGTTCCTTCTCAGGCCTCATCCTCTCAGTTCTCCTCTCTCCTACTGTCGAAATGTTTTGGATTTAAAGTCTTACAATTATTAATTAAGATCCTTGAAGAAGGGATCAAATATCTACTAAATCTAATCTAGTTACAAAAGGTGAGATTAGATCCTAAAGAGATGGATCTGAAAAGTCACCTGTCCAACTAAATCAAAACTGTCTTATTTAAAACTAGGAATTAAATCCTAAATGCAAGGAATAAAATCTTTATCAAAACTTAACTCAACTCTTAAACTGCCACCTAGAAATAGAAATTGATTTCCATCACTTTGACTGTCTACCACATGTCCTAGAAATAATCCTTTGACTAAAACATTTACCTCCTGTAACTTCCCTCTTGGAAATGCTCATCGAATTGATATGCTTCCACCTATTTGCCACTGTAAAAACTGATAAAACAAGCATGGAAAAATTTCATATTCTGTACCTTCATATAAACTTTATCAAATTGATCTCTAGGATGTTGTTAATGATTGCTGTAACATAATTGTTGATTGCTTGACTGGGCTTCCCTACTCTGTTTCTTTCTAGGAAGAAGAAATCTTAATCTTTCTACCGAGAGGCTTTTTCTGTAATATATTAAAATATTCTCAAGGTTTTCAAGTCGAGGAGTTCCTTTTTTCATGGCACCCATGTGTATTATCATGAACTCCAAAGTTCATATATTTTCCTGCATGCAGTGCACACACTCAAATAACATCCTGATTGTTGCTCCAAGATTGAAGCCCTATCATTCTCATCATTATTGTGGCTCAACCATGCATATGTTTCTTGAAAATCATCAAAAACATAAACTCCATAAGGTGTATGATATGAAAGACCAATTTATGGCACTGAATAAGCTTTTGCTGCATCCTGGACATAATGAATCACATAAAAGCTTCCTAGGAATATTTGGTCACACTGGTGAAAATCTGCAGAGTAGCATAACAATCCTTATCATCCAAGAGAATTATTCGAAGAATACATAGGTCATGGATTTCATCAACTCTCTGCATATTCTTCAACATCTTCAAATAAATGTTGTACATGCTCTTAGGTCTGCCACATGAATCATCTTAAGAAATTTTTTCCTTCTTTAGAGCTTCATCTAAATTTCAAATTGCAGACATGATAGTTGCTTCCTTGAAGCCTTCAACAAGCTTAATAGAATGATCTTCGTGCTCCCTTGGCTTCCTCTGGCTCCCTGTAAAAGAAAAAGTCAACCATGAAATCCCATTTACAACCTAGGGAAATTGTTCCTCGCATCTATAAAACCATCCTTGCCAACATCCAAAACAGACAACCAATATTGTTCTTTATTATTCATAGGAATACCAATGTCAACATGTTTCATTGGAGAATAGGTGTCACGAAAAGCAATAGTGGGAATATTACCAAGGGCTGCTTCTCTTTGTTTTTAAAGATTTAGATTGGTGCATTTCAATTTCTCCTTCACAGTTTTCCTCTACCCCGTAAAGATACAAGGGTGACTTCCTTAACCACACTTTGCAAGCAAAATTATTAAGTATGCTATGTGTTTGTACTATTGTAACTAACAGGTGTGAAGCCACGAGAGATTAATGGCATTGGATAATGCTTGGTGGTGCACTTGCTTGATACCTAATCCATGTGACTTGGTGTTGAGATTAATTTTAAGACCATGAACAGATCCATGAAAAGGCACCTGGACCCTGGGTTGCGATGGCACACTTCAACTTTGATTTTGGGATCTATCTCACATTTATCGGGTGAATAACAACCACATGTGTTTAAATATGCCAGTAGTTCTTATAAATATCGACTTGTAGTGCATGGGACTTGGTCCCCTCCTCATCGTGGCTTGGTGTGATGCTGTCGATGTGTGAATACTAAATTAATCAAATACACAACGAGATGAATATCTAGTTGTGCTGCCCTTTTACCTTAACACTTGGATTCTTTGTGATCAAACCCTTTGACATCTGTGGTCACCTTACCAACTGGCGTTCTCTTTCAATGCTATTGTTCTTATGGCACAAATGCATTTTTATTCAATATATAAAAAAAATAAAAACCTTAAAGTAACTTAAAAGCAATAATATTATCAATGCAATGAACATAGAATTTTTATACTTCGTAGGCTCCTTTTATTTGTTTTTTTGGCCATCGTATCTTGAGACATCTTTGCCAAGGAACCATGAATATGAGAAAATGAAATCTCAATGATTGTGCTAATACTGATATGTGTTTTGATTGCAGGTGCTAGAGATTGGCTCTCGACCAATAAATTTTTCTCTCTCCAATGAGGCAAGTTAAAAACTCAACACTATTTCTGGCATATGCAATACCGGTGCTTAGGAACAACACTTCTCAGTGCTAGGGGAATAACCCCAATCCTACAACAAGGATAAAATTGAAAATTTAGTATCTGGATACTAACATTGAATCCTTCTGGGGGATGATTCTCTTGCTGTGAGGCATCAAGAACAAGCAGACCACTGTGTTGTTTCCTCTGTGCATCAGTGCAACGCAACTTGCAAACTTTTATCTCTGTAACATTCAACGTTCTTTTGTGTTGGCCTAGTCCATTGGGTTATGGAGTCCATCAATAGAATTTCAAATCAGGCACAAACTTCTACAACTCTTCTCCTCATTTGAAGCCAAAATTCCCCTACCAATAGTGCCTTATATGCATTGGGCATGGAGTCTTTATTTCAAAACTGAAACCAAATACTAAAAGAAAACCTCACATATTGTGCAAACTAGAAATGCTCAGCCATGAGCTTATTCATCTATGCTACCCTACTCTAACTGCTGAAAATAAATGTTTCAGGTGTATATAAATTTCCAGAAAAATAATTCAAGAAACAAATTGCTTGACCTGTCTTCATATACACAGCAAAAGACATGAAAAGAGAACAAAATATGCAACAAGGAAACCATAACCAGCTCATGTTTGTTGTTGCGAACCATCATGCCAAACTTTGTAATAGCATTAATGAAAATAGTGACTCCATCCATATAGCAACTGGATCATAAAATTCATGTATGATCTTACCTGGTTTTTTAAAATCAAAAGGTTGTTTTTCCTCATAGTTGATCTCACTAGATTGCTGATCATGAATGTCATTTCCAAGTTCTATAAACCTATATATTGGCTGCTAAATAGCTGACCCAGAAGCAAGCATCAATTGTTGTTGGAACTTTTCTCTATCATTTTCGTGATGCTCATGATGATCCTGATCAGATCTAGGACTGCTGCCATATGCTATCTGCTCTTTATCATCTGAGATCTCAAAAGACATGGCCTGATTTTTATGCAAATTAGAAAAAATAGATACATTTGATATGATGTCAAACGTATCTACAAAATTCCTATCAAAATGAAGGTCATCTAACACCATTTCATCTTTCATAAAATTATCCTCTACAACCATAAACGTTTCAGCAAAATCATACTTTTCATGTCCATCAATTTGACGAAACAAACTATATTCATGACAACATTCTGGAAAAAGGACGTCAGATGAAAATTCATCATTACAGAACAAATTAAAAGTATCATGAAAACCTTTCAAAGACTTGATACCAGAAGCTGGAAGATATCTGCACCAGTCAAGGGTTGCTCCCTTCAAAGAGTATATGAAAAGCTTGATATTAACATCCTTGTGTACAATTTGACGTTCACGAATAAACTCATGGAAATCTAGAAGAAGTTTAACTGGTACCTCCCAATATTCTCCTTTAAATGTAGGAAGGGAACCTTGTTACACATTATTTTCATCATCCCTATGATTGTTAATGATTTAAACCTGTCTGTAGTCTTCAGAGAGGTCAGCGGCCTGAGTTCTTGAAGAAATAAGGGAGATGAACTTTTCCTGAGAGAAGAAGTTGCATTCTCCTTTGGAAAAATACCATTAAAAATGAAGTTCGGAGGTTGCTCTGTAGGCAGGGTGCGAGAATGCCTAATTCTCATAGGTTTCACCATAGTTGGGTTGCAAGAGGTTCGCAGGTTGATCTATAGGTAGGGTGCAAGAATGCTTACACGTGGGAAAAACGAGCGTTTTCTCGAATCTTCTAGAAGGAGAAACTTCCATGGTGAGGTGGCATCTGAATGGTTTGGATCTTACTCGCTTTCATGATTTAGTGGGATCATCCTAACCTCCTCACCTTATCCTCTTCAACTTATAAAAGGAGAGGAGCTCTCATGGAGAAAGTTAGCTTTGGAGCTTTTGGGATTGGCTAAGTTGTTTTTGTCTTGGGATTGTTAGCTTGGTTAGAGTTCCTTTGAGATTTGCTTTGTCAAGATATATTGTGAGTAGCTATCAGATCTATGCTCTTAGAATTCTTGGAGTGGAAGTGTGTGGGGAACAAAGGACAGTTGGAAGGGACCTTACAACATCAAGGCCATGGTTGTAGTCTCTCTTTCACATTTAATATGATATAGTAATATGATTCTTTCCTATAAATCTTGTTGTGTTTTATTGTATGATTCCTTGATCACATACATAGGTTTATATTGAGTTTATGCTAT
>JZKD02S0111264.1:702641-716557 GCA_000966675.3 Picea glauca
TAATCAAGTGGTTTCTACCATGTTCGACTTCGACACATGTATTCGCATGGTTAGATTCGTACTATAGAGTGGTGGAGATGAAGACCCTGGATCTTTTCTGACAGATTTAGGTTGTGTTGGAGTATATTCAGTTTGTACTATTTCATAGATCCACATTGTATGTCTCGTGGCTATGTTCAAATTTGAGTCTTTAACACATAGATCCACAGTGTATTTTTGGTGGCTATGTTTAGATTTGATTCATATTGGCATGGATCCACAGTGTATGTTTGGTGGCCATGACCTATCTTACTTGACATGGATCTTTGCATGTCAACATTTATGCTCTAAGTCATTTGTATTCTTAGTATGGGAATGCCTACCTCAGTGATGATATAGTATTGTACTGTATTTCCTTGTTTGTTGGCAGGTTTCCGACCGACTGTTCCTTGTTCCCTACACACACTCGACAAAGTATTTCAGCTATCACTCTGTTCTAACTTCATACTTTGGGGGGTTCTCTGTTACACATTATTTTCATCATACCTATGACCGTTAATGATGTAAACCTGTTTGTAGTCTTCAGAGAGGTCAGTGGCCTGAGTTCTTCAAGAAAGAAGGGAGAAGAACTTTTCCTGAGAGAAGAAGTTGCATTCTCCTTTGGAAAAATCCCATTAAAAAGGAAGTTTGTAGGTTGCTCTATAGGCAGGGTGCGAGAATTCCTGATTCTCACAGGTTGCACCATAGCTGGGTTGCAAGAGGTTCACAGGTTGCTCTATAGGTAGGGTGCAAGAATTCTTACACATGGGAAAAACAAGCATTTTCTCGAATCTTCTAGAAGGAGAAACTTCCATGGTGAGGTGGCATCCGAATGGTTTGGATCTTACTTGCTTTCATGATTTAGTGGGATCATCCTAACCTCCTCACCTTATTCTCTTCAACTTATAAAAGGAGAGGAGCTCTCATGGAGAAAGTTAGCTTTGGAGCTTTTGGGATTGGCTAAGTTGTTTTTGGCTTGGGATTGTTAGCTTGGTTAGAGTTCCTTTGAGATTTGCTTTGTCAGGATATATTGTGAGTAGCTATCATATCTATACTCTCAGAATTCTTGGAGTGGAAGTGTGTGGGGAACAAAGGACAGTTGGAAGGGACCTTACGACATCAAGGCCATGGTTGTAATCTCTCTTTCACATTTAATATGATACAATAATATGATTCTTTCCTATAAAGCCTTTTTTGTTTTATTGTATGATTCCTTGATCACATACATAGGTTTATATTGAGTTTATGCTATTTCTATCACTTTGGTTGGTTGCGTTCTTTTATAGGATCATCATTGTATGAGTGTTGGATTGGAGCTAGGATGGCGATAGCGAGAGGAAGTGACATTTAAATGGTATGTCACCTATCCCTCTTTAGCCAGTAAATTCAATATTTAAAACTTAAGGAAAGCATCATGTTCTGGTGTGTTTTGTTCTAGATCTAGGTGGATCTAGGGAGATCAGTTAGTGTCCGCACCTACCAATTAGTCCAATAACAAACCTTCCCATTCACCTTTGCTAAGAATTTGGTTTGGAAAACCAACTACATCTGAAAAGTCACAAAAGGCCAACCTTTGAGCCAAAATGGCTTCCATATTTGAAATCCCAGTGGAGTCGCCTATTAATATTTAGACAGTGGAGTTGCCATGGTGAAAGATATGCAGTCAAGCACATGTCCTCTTCTTTTACACCATAAAGAAGAGGATATGATCATTATCATTCTCCCAAGGAATATTTCTTTGTTTCTTTGTCCTCGACAACGATGCCAAAATATGTTAGTGCTAGAAGTTGCTCCTAGACTGCTATAGGATCAAGCCTAGCACATCTTATTTATTGCAATAGTTTTTGTAGATGGAAATTAGATTATGGTTTGGTTTGATGGATCAACGAGACTAAATGATGAAGGAAGAGGACAATAAACTAGCATTAGACCAAAGATTTACCATTGGGCATGGAGTCAAGAAAACACCATGTTAGATTGAAGGCCAATGAACTGCATATCAGATAAAATACTTATATGATGGTGGATGGAAGAATGGAGAATGTAAAAAGTAGTATAAAATCCACCAAACAAAGATTCTCTCTGCAAAATGGATTTGACAGATACTTGAACAAAGCACACAAGCAACAGGTAGATTACAACAAAACTTGCTGCTCAAGAATCTATTGTTTATGGACAGTCATTGATTCTCAATGTCTGTAACTCATTCAAGCAAGAGGAAAAGTAGAATGGAAAACATAAATATCACAATCGAATAGTACAATTCATAGGGATGTTCAATGTCAGAAATGAATACTTAATAAAATGCCCCGAGGCTTACAATAACACACAATGGATGCTATCTCATCAAGTTCCTTCTCAGGCCTCACCCTCTCGGCTCTCCTCTCTCCTATTGTCAAAATGTTTTGGCTTTATAGTCTTACAATGATTAATTAAGATCCTTGAAGAAGGGATCGAATATCTACTATATCTAATCTAGTTACAAAAGGTGAGATTATATCCTAAAGAGATGGATTTGAAAAGCCATCTATCCAACTAAATCAAAACTGTCTTATTTAAAACTAGGAATTAAATCCTAAATGAAAGGAATAAAATCTTTATCAAAACTTAACTCAACTCTTAAAATGCCACCTAGAAATAGAAACTGATTTCCATCTCTTTGACTGTCTGCCACATGTCCTAGAAATAATCTTTTGACTAAAAGTTTTACCACCTGTGACTTCCCTCCTAGAAATGCTCATCGAACTGATATGCTGCCACTTGTTTACCACTGTAAAAACTGATAAAAGAAGACTGTAAAACTTTCATATTCTATACCTTCATATAAAATTTATCAAATTGATCTCTAGGATGTTGTTAATGATTGCTATAACATAATTGTTGATTGCTTGACTAGGCTGCCCTACTCTGTTTCTTTCCAGGAAGAAGAAATCTTCATCTTTCTATCGAGAGACATTTTCTGCAATATATTAAAATCTTCTCAAGGTTTTCAAGTCGAGGAGTTCCTCTTTGCATAGAACCCATGTGTATTATCATGAAATCCAAAGTTCATATACTTTCCTGCTTGTAGTGCACACACTCAAATAACATCCTGATTGCTTCTCCAAGATTGCAATCCTATCATTCTCATCAGTATTGTGTCTCATCCATGCATATGTTTCTTGAAAATCATCAAAAACATAAACTCCATAAGGTTTATGATATGAAAGAACAATTGATCGATCTGAATAAGCTTTGGCTGCAGCCCAGACACAATGAATCACATAAAATATTCCTAGGAATATTTGGCCACAATGGTGAACAATCTGCAGAGTAGCATACCAATCCTTATCATCCAAGACAATTAGTCGAAGACCACATAGGTCATGGATTTCATTAACTCTTTACATATTCTTCAACATCTTTAGGTAAATGTTGTACATTCTCTTAGTTCTTCCACATAAATCATATTAAGAAATGTTTTCCTTCTTCAAAGATTCATCTAACTTTCAAATTGCAGACATGATAGTTGCTTCCTTGAAGCCTTCAACAAGCCTGTAAGAATTCTCTTCATGCTCCCTTGGCTTCCTCTGGCTCCCTGTAAAATAACAAGTCAACCATGACATCCCAATTATGACCTAGGGAAATTTTTCCTTGCATCTATAAAACCATCCTTTCCAACATCCAAAACAAACAACAAATACTGTGCTTTATTATTCGCATGAATACCAATGTCAACATGTTCAATTGGAGAATCGGTGTCAAAAAAAACAATAGTGGGAATATTACCAAGGTCTTCTTTGTTGGCATGTTCACAGGAACAATGTTCTTGTCATTTATGGAAAGAACACAGAAGAAGGAGAATCTCGGGAGCAGAAACAACAATGATCATTGGATCAACCATTTTGAATTCCCGATGGCCGTCAGATTTGAATTTAGACAAGAGGAGCAGGTATATGGAGGACATATATCAAGAATTAGATCTGAGCGCGGGGATCGACCATCATTGGATATAGGAGAACCTACATGATCTTTAAAGTTAAACATGAAGCAGGCTTACAAATTCCCAGAAACAAAAGGACCGTCCATCATCGGGCATGACACGTGGCTACAGTTCAACATTTCGCTGACTAGAAAGTCAAAGGAAGGAAGCTCTCTAACCTTCCAACTCGCGATAAGATCTGGGCCATCAGATATGGATTAATTACAAAGGACCAACAGTCGTTAGATCTAGTGAAGCTGCAAGGCGGATAAGACCATGAGTCACCCAAGTCTCCAAAACTATGAAGGAATCCTGGTCGTCCATCGAGGAAAGTCATGGGTCGTTGGATCTGGAGGACACATGTCGAAAGATCATCATTTCACAGAATGGAAATTCAAAGGCAAGAGGTGCTCTATTCTTCCAACTCGTGAAACGTGAAATGGAGAAATGATCTAAGCCGTTGGATTGAGGAGAAATATGGTCCGTTGATCCAAGAAGGACACGTGGTGAAATATCATCTCTTCACTGACTGAAAAGTCAAAGGAACGAGGTGTTCTAACCTCTCGAACTTGCGATATGTGAAATCATGAAATAATCTTAGCCGTTGGATCAAGGATGAATCTGGGTTGTCATATCCAGGAGGTAGTTCATGATAGACCACCTTAGAAAGGATAGGTGGCAGTCTACATCAGCAAGGACATGTGGTGCAATCATACAAGGACAAGTGTCAAGTTTACTCGACATTTCAGGCCATTGGAAATCACAATTCTGAGTGACACATGGCATCCACTCAGCTTATGAGATGTCATTGAGTGACGCACGAATGACGTCACTCCGAGAGTTTTTTTTTGGGAGTTTTAGCATCAATACTCCTCCAAAGTCTCGAAAGCTGAAGTTCCAGGACGAAGGATAGTCGTCCGATCACCACAGATCGTGGACCATTGATCTTAAGAGAGAAGTGCTCAAATGAATAGCCAGTGGTCATATATCGTGGTCACATCGTCAAGAATTGGAGAGTAGATCTAGAGCTGCCAAGCTCCATTTGGAGTTTGTGACATGGAGAGTCAAGATGACTCTTCACAGAATCCTCGAAATGCGAAATGTGAAATGAGTTTTTGGACTTGGCCCCTGGTCATTGCTTGTGGTCGCGCGAGTGGAAGGAGATAACATATATAGGCTCCATTTTGGGTACTGGAAGTTGGAGGAGTCAAGGGACTCAAAGGAGAATCCCCAAAACATGAAATTACAAAATGCAGTTTCGAGTTAAGCTGTGGTCACCACCGGTGGTCACGTTGGAGGAAGAAGCTAGAGAAACCAAGCTCTATTTTGGGGTTCACAATATGAGGAGTCAAGGAGACTCACGGAAGAAAACCCAAAATGAAAAATCTTGAAATGCATTTTTGAATAGGGATGTGGTCATAGCCATTGGTCACATCATTGAAGGTTTAAGGGAGGAGCTAGCATGTAGCTAAGCTCCATTTCATAGATCGTGACTTGGAGAGTCAATATGCCTCATCCAAAGATCCCCAAAATGTGAGTCGCGAAAGCGCCTTATGAATACGCATTTGGTCACCACCAGAGGTCACCTAAAAGGAAGGGTCTTAGCCAAAAGAGCTAGCACCCACTGTGAATTTTTTTTCAAGAAGAGAGAAGGCGCCAAAATGCATGAATGCACGAAGTTTCTCTTAGTAATTTCCAAAATGAAGTGATTGCATCTGCCAGAGAATTTGAGGAGCTGTAGGGTTGTTGCCAGAGGAATCAAAGAGCCTTGGTGTAAATCTTAGAGACCACTGATGGTTTCTGCCAGAGAATTCAAAGAGTCTTCAGTGTGATCGACAGAGAAGATGAAGAGTCTCGAGGCAACTACCAGTGGAGTGTAAGCTCATCATAGAGTCAAATGATATATGGAAAAGGGTCAAAGACTGTTATAGTCAGTAAAGCCAAAATATCTTAAGAGAAGGGCCAATGATGATGAATGCAGTGAAGTGTATGTAGTGGTATAGTGCATGCATCATGCACAAGGTGAAAAGAGACTATAAAAATGAAGAACAAAGAAGAGATTGGTGTTGTTATTTTTAAGAGTGTGTTATGCAGGTAGAAGAAGGGAGTCTAGAGGAGAAACAATGCAGCAGAAGAAAAGAACAAAGATTCATAACTGATATAGTAAAAGAAGGCTGGGATGGACATGCAGAGATATAACAGAAGATTGGAAAGCTCAAGGAGATGCAAGCAGAGAGACACTGATATAGGAGAGCAGAGCAACATAATAGAACATTGATAAGTCTGGTAAGCCAATGACAACTATTGAATCATTGTAATAAATTCACAGAAAGAAAAGTTTTATATTTCAGGGTGGTTGGGACGTGCTAGGGAGGACTATTGTGCTCTGAGTGTCAAGTGGGTGCTTGAACACAGGGAGTTGTAGCTACCATCTGGTAGCATCCAGAGAAACCAGGGTGGAAGGGTGGTGTTAGGGAGAACATTGGTTCTCTGTTATATAGGTTGGTGCTTGTGTGACTAGAAGTTGGTGTTGGAGAAGTGAGCGAGTGGGTACTTCCTTCTAGTGGGTGCTAGAGAAACCAGAGAGTTGGTGCTCTCAGAAAGTAGCATCTTGCAAAACAAAGGTGGTAGCTTCATTATGAGTTAGTGCTCATAAGAATGATAATGTACAAAAAATAATTATCATATAAAGAAGAAGAGGTTTTCACCCTTTATGGGTTTCCTCTAGAATATCTGTCTCTGTACTATACATGTGTGTGATTGATGTTGAATACTCTACTTCTTATTTATTGTGATCATCATTGAGAAGTTCTGTAATAAATTTAAAAAATGGATATAATTTTTTAAGCACAGTAACAACTGATTCACCCCCCCCTCTAAGTTGTCCAACAATTGGTATCAGAGACGACCCCTTTTATCTAAGGGTAGATCCTAGAGCTTAAACATGTGAAGCCATGAAGGAACTTCAACCAATAAGGCCCCTCTTTTCAATGGAACAAACTTTGCCTTCTGGAAAGTTAGAATGGCAACCTACATAATGGCTTTAGGTGCAAATGTCTGGGATGTGGTAGATACTGGTTATGTAAAGCCATTTGTACTAGCTAATAAGGATGACAAGGTAGAATTCAACTTCAACACTAAGGCTATGAATGCTATCTTGAGTGGGCTTGCAGAATCAAAATTTGTAAAAGTTATGCGCCTAGAAACTACCAAAGAAATGTGGGACAAACTCATTAGCAGTTATGGAGGTAATGAGAAGGTAAAGGATGCCAAGCTTCAAACCTATAGAGTACAATTTGAACAACTGAAGATGAAATAGGATGAAACTGTTGGAAAGTACTTTCTGAGAGCTGAAGAACTGGTAAATACAATGAAAGCACTTGGTGAAAAAATTGAGGAACCTTCTTTAGTTCAGAAAATTTTGAGATCTCTATCAGATAGGTTCAACCCAAAGGTCTTTGCTATAGAAGAAATTAATGGTCTAAAATCCTTGGATTTTGATCAAATTCTAGGAATTTTGTCTGCATATGAAATGAGAATTGTTAAAGATAAACCCACCTACATATAAGCATCATTTAAGACATACAAGAATGAAGATTCTGAGCCTTATGAAATTGAAGAAAAATTTGTGAGAAGATTGAAGAAGGGATCAGGAAAATACAAAGGTAAACTACCTTTCAAATTTTTCAACTGTGGTAAGATAGGTAATCTCTCAAATAAATGTCCTCACAAAAGAAAGGATCAGACATATGATGATGAGGAGAAGCACAAACACATAAATTTATTTAAAGAGAATAATTTTAAGAAGAAAATTCTTTGTGTAAACAATGATGATGATCCTTCAGATGGTGAAGACAATGACTCCTCTATTGAAGATAAAATAAATGAATCCATACTTATGTCCAAAGAGGATCATGATAATAAAATCACAGGAAGTGATGCTAATGAAGAAGAAGCTATGGTTGACCCGGAAGAAGAATTGACCAGTGCACTAGAAGAGCTTGGTAGACTCATAATTAAGACGAGAAAGCAAAAACAATTGCTGATATAGTTCAAGAAAGGAAATAAAGAACATGACAAAGACTTTTCCCTGCTAAAAGTGGAATTAGAAGAGGCAAAGAAAATTGAAGACATTATGAAACAACAATTATCAGAAAAGAAGACAAGATGTGAAGCTTTGGAGGAAGAAGTAGTGAAAACTAGGAAAGATATGGAGACGTTTCAAGCCTTGTATCATCAGAATCTGTCAAGTATCAAAGCCTCAGAAGAATTGGCCACCATTATGAATCAGAAAAGAAACCCAAAGATGAAAACAGGTCTGGGTTATCAAGAGGGATCAAGTAGTGATCAACCAAGCAACAAATATCCCATCAAGTTTGTCAAATCTACCATCTATGACAACCAAAAACCTGCAAAAACAAAAGAAGATAATCAATGGCCCTGGAGGAGTAACGAAAGAGGTACCATGAATGAAACTATAGATCAAAGAAATAATGTACTCTCTATTCAAAGAAATCATCAACATGGAAGAAATCGACCTTCTCAAAGAAGACAACCATTTTCTAGGTACCAAGGTGTTTTCTATGGATACTGTTTTTTCTGTTCTAACTTTGGTCATAAAGCTGTAAACTGTTCTTTAAAATTGAGATATGAGAAATCAATACATTCAAGGTATATATATCTTCCACAACAAAGAATGAGACAATCAAGTAACAAACCATCACAGACTGCAAATCACTTGATGGATGGGAAAAGGAAACAGGTTAAGCATAACGATCGTTATGATCCCTTATTCAATGAACCATAATGTTACATCTATCATAATTATGGAAATAAAGCTACTGACTGTCGCTTAAAGAACTATGAACCAAATTTGAATCCCTCTGATAAAATGTTGAGGGTTGGAAGAAGAAATAAAGTGACAAGTGTGGATTAGTGTTGTCAGCTCAAAGACAAAATAACCCTTGGTATATAGACAATGGGTGTTCTAAACATATGATGGGAGATGTAAGGTAGCTAGAGAGGTAGTGGGGGGCCCAGAGAGCCCATAGTGATAATAGTGGAGGCCATTCAATGTAAGGTGGAATAGGTCCATTATATTATTAAATAAGGCCCACTATGGTAGTTAGATATAATAAATAGGTAGTTAAATATAATAAATGTAAGAGGACTTCTTAGACGGTTTTACTTCTAGAAGATTCCTCCTCTAGAATGTTCTTAGGTGATGGTAGTACTATATAAAGGGGTTCAAGCAATGTAATGGGACATGAAGAGAATTATTGTATTTGGAGCGGTAACTCAATAGGAGGATGCCCCCTCAAAGAGGCAAGTGAACAGAAGAGGATCCCTTCCATAATAGGATCCATTGTACGGTGTTTCCCTACCTCAAGGGTTTGATAGTAATAGAGGAGATTTTGCATACTGTTCTTGTATATATATTGTGGTGATTTTTTATTCAGTCTTTGGTTCATAACAAGTGGTATCAGATCACTTTCCTTGGCAGGCATTGTGGGCAATTTTATTTTTGTAGACTTTTTTTCGGAGAAGAAAAAAGAGGGCCGCGACATTCCAGAAAATTTTGGTATATTTTTGTGAAAAATTTGTAGAAACAGGTTGTATATATGAGTTACTCTCATAAAAACACCCAAGTTGAAAAAAAAAATTGTCCGAAACGGAGTTTGGGAAGTCAAGATATTGAAGTTTTAAAATCAACAATTTTTCAGGGTTTTTTCCGCGGATGACGACGCGATTTTTTTTTTTTTTTTTTTTTTTTATATCTATAGCAGTTGGAGGCCTAATTTTTCCAAAAAAATTATAGATCTGATTTCCTCTCACAATTTCACCCAATTTCAAAAAAAAAAATCATCCGAAACGGAGTTCGGGAACTGAAGTTATGAGCATTTTAAATTCAACAGTTTTTTAGGGTTTTTCTGGAAAACACCGTGATTTTCTACAGTAAGTTATTGTTCTATTTTTTGAGTTTTTTCATGATGGCTGTGGGACCGAAGAGTTCATAGGGTGATCATATGGATATTTCCTCTCAAACCTTCAAAGAAATTCTTGAATCATTCAAATCCCAATTGTATGACACATTGAATGACAAATTGGATGCCTTTGTAGATGGTCTCAATGATAATTTCCGTAGTATTCTAGATTCATTGGATAACATGCAGGACATATTTATTATGGTGGACCTTAGGGATGAATATAATCAAGAAATATATGCTTGGTATGATTTTGAGGCCGATTTTGATGATTGGTATATGGATAGTTGTCATTTCTGGGATGACAACCACTTCCATATTGTATTTGATGACTCTACTCCACTTTCTGTAGAGAACATCAATGTCTCACATCAAGAGCTAATCACCAACGTCCAACCTGCATATTCTAAAATGGTATTGTTCCTTCTATATTCATCTTTGATCATCTCCCACTTTGTGGATGGATATTCTTATTTGGATCCACATGATAGGTGTCAGTATTGGGAGCATCATTTTCAGTTGGTTATTGGGTGCCGATATCTTCCATGTGGGGTTCACATGAGCAATTGGACATGGGACCCTGGTTTACAATGGCGGTTGGACTACTTTAGCATGGTGGCTTCCATTTCTCAATGGAAACCTGGTTCTCTAGTCTACTTCAACACTATGGTCCACACTTATCCATGGGACCCTGGTATATGGTTGTACATCAAGCGTTGAGGACAACGATTTCATAAGGGGAATGGAATGTAAGGTATCTAGAGAGGTAGTGGGGGGCCCTAGAGGGATCATAGTGATAATAGTGGAGGCCATTCAATGTAAGGTGGACTAGGTCCACTATATTATTAAATAAGGCCCACTATGGTAGGTAGATATAATAAATGGGTAGTTAAATATAATAAATGTAAGAGGACTTCTTAGAAGGTTCTACTTATAGAAGATTCCTCCTCTAGAATTTTCTTAGGTGATGGTAGTACTATATAAATGGGTTCAAACAATGTAATGGGATATTAAGAGAAGTATTGTATTTGGAGCGGTAACTCAATAGGAGGATTCCCCCTCAAAGAGGCAAGTGAACAAGAGAGGATCCCTTCCATAATAAGATCCATTGTACGATGTTGCCCTACCTCAAGGGTTTGATAGTAATAGAGGAGATTTTGCATATTGTTCTTGTATATCTATTGTGGTGATTTTGTATTCATTCTTTGGTTCATAACAAGAGACAAAGGTAAGTTTCTATCTCTAAGTGAAAGTAAATAAGGAAACTTAACCTTTGGAAATGATGCTCCAGGTAAAATCAAGGGTAAAGGGATGGTTAGTTTAAGTAATGGAAAAGGAAAAGCCCAAGATGTTCTTCTTGTAGATGGGATGAAACATAATCTGCTCAGTGTAATTCAATTGTGTGATAGAGGATGTGAAGTGGTGTTCACTCTAAGGACTGCAAGATAAAGTCTGTAAACTCAGGACAAGTGGTGGCTAAAGGCATAAGGACATAAAATAATGTATATGTGTTGAAATAAGATAGAGAAGAGTGTCATCTAAGAAAATATGATGAGAGCTGGTTATGGCATAGGAGACTTGGACATTTAAACATTGATAATTTAATCAAGATCAAAAATCTTGAGGCAGTAAAAGATCTTCCAAGAATATCAAAGCCACAAGATTCTATGTGTAAACCCTGCCAAGTAGGAAAGCTAACCAGGAGACAGTTTAAATCCAAGAGCTCTACTTCAACCGAGAAACCACTCCAATTAGTTCATATGGATTTATGTGGACCATTAAGACAAGAAGGCACAATGAAGGAAAACTACTTCATGCTAATCATTGATGATTACTCTAGACTCACTTGGGTTTCTTTTATCAAAGAAAAATTTGAAGCATTTGAGAAATTTAAAATATTTAAGGCTTTAACAGAAAATCAAACAGGCAACATATTAAAGGTTGTAAGATCAGACAGAGGAGGAAAATTTATGTAAAGTGATTTCAAGGAATTCTGTGATAAACATGGGATCAAGAGAGAATACACTATCTCAGGAACTCCACAACAAAATGAAGTAGTTGAAAGGCAAAACAGAACAGTTCAACAAATGGCCAGATCAATGATGAATGAGAAGAATATTGGTCAAACCTACTGGGTAGAATCAATACACACACCAATCCATGTTCTTAACAAAGTCCACCTCAGACCACACAGTGAAAAAATGCCCTATGAACTATGGTATGGAAGACCTGCTTCAATAAAACACTTCAAAGTCTTTGGGAGTAAGTGCTACATAAGGAATAATAATGAAAACCTTGGAAAATATGATGACAAGGCTGATGAAGGCATCTTATTAGGATATGCTACCAATAGTAAAGGATATATGCTTTAATAAAAGATTGCACAAATTAGTTGATTGCATTGATTTAAAGGTTGATGAAAGAGTCTCAGTAATAGAGGTGAGCAATATTGAGTCTTCTTCGGTGGACATAGGTAAAGCTAAAGATGAATAGGTCAAAGAATAAAAAAAAGAAGACTTTGAATCATATGAAGATATAAATACTCAGGCAGATTCAAACCAACAGACAACATCAAATCCTTCCTCTAGAATTACTCAAAAGAATCATCTTGCAAGTCAGATAATTGGTGAGAAAGACAAAGGTGTACAAACCAGGAGAAGGATAATCAAAGACAACGAGAAATCACATATAGCCTTCATATCCATGGTGGAACCCAAGAAATTTAATGAAGCCAGTGAAGACATAAATTGGTTAAAATCAATGAATGAGGAACTGGACCAGATTGAAAAGAATGACACTTGGGAACTCATTCCTAGACCAGTAGATAAAAATGTCATAGGCTCCAAATGGATCTTTAAGAATAAGTTGAATGAGTAGGGACAATTTGTCAGGAACAAAGCAAGATTGGTCTGTAAAGGCTATGCTCAAATAGAAGGACTGGATTTTGATGAAACATTTGTTCCTGTAGCAAGATTACAAGCTATGAGAATATTTATTGCCTATGATTGTCATAAAAGGTTTAAATTCTATCAAATGGATGTCAAGTCAGCTTTTCTAAATGGAGATTTAAATGAAGAAGTCTATATGGAACAACCAGAGGGTTTCGAATTGTTTGATAACCCTGACTTTGTATGAAAGCTGAAGAAAGATGTATATGGGTTTAAACAAGCCCCTCGTGCCTGGTATCACATAATGGATACTTATCTCCAAGACAAAGGGTTCAAGAGAGGAACAATTGACAACAATCTATATATCAAAACAGAGGGTAACTATTTTCTCATCGTGTTGGTCTATGTAGATGACATCATCTTCGGATGTAATAAGGATTCATTGGTACAATGGTTTGTGTCTGCCATGGAGTCTGAATTTGAAATGTCTATGATAGGTGAACTGTTATTTTTTCTTGGTCTGCAAATTACTCAGCGGTCTAAAGGAATGTTCATTTCTCAAGAAAAATATCTAAGAGAAATGTTGAAAAGGTGTCAAATGGAAGATTCTAAACCTGTGGGCACACCTATGGTTACTGGATTAAAATTAAGCAAGGATGATGACTCACCTAATGTTGATCAAAGTTTATATAGGTCAATGATAGTCAGCCTGCTATACATCACAACATCTCATCCAAACATTGTTGGACACACCTACCACACTTAGAGGGGGGGTGAATGAGTGTGGGGCTCTTTTTCCCAAAACTTCCCTCTTGCACAAAAACTCATCAATTAGCATTCAACATTTATTCATTACCCATTGTTGTCATTTATAACCAGTTATATGTGAGCACATATCAGCAACATATATCAACAATATATCATCAACAAGTCATCACCACAATGAACAGAAAGAACACAAGATGTATGTACAATTTTCTTTTTATTATAGACTACAATCCTTGGGGTTTATCAGCAACAACTGAATAGAGTACAACTCTACAAGAGCACCAACTCTATATGCAA
>JZKD02S0111264.1:718189-732818 GCA_000966675.3 Picea glauca
ATCAATGAAAACTCATTGATCCATCTTCATCTATGCATTCTCATCAAGGACACTACATATTATATTACATAAATCATCAGTCAATCAATCCTTTGACATCAATCAATCACTTGACGTCAATCAATCAAACCATTGGCATCAATGACAACATGATCCAACAAAGATAATGCATGCTATTGGAATGGTGGGAAGATATCAGTTTGGACCTAAACAGAGTCGTTTGATAGCTGTCAAAAGGATATTCAGATATTTGAAAGAAACAATTAACTATGGCCTATGGTAGGTATCCTAAGAATCTGAATTTTCAATTATTAGTCTACTCCGATGCTGATTGGGCTAACTTCATGGATGAAAGGAAAAACACAAGTGGAGGTGCGTTCTTCTTAGGAAATTATTTAGTAGAGTGGTTGAGAAAAAAACAAGGTTCCATTTATTTATCAACTACAGAGGCATAATACATTGCTGCTGCTACTTGTTGCACTCAGGTATTATGGATGATATAGACACTTGCATACTTGGAGGTAAAATATACTGCACCGATCCCAATTCATTCTGATAACACAAGTGCCATAAGTGTGTCAAAGAATCTTGTATTCCACTCCAAGACCAAGCATATTCCCATAAAATACCATTTTCTGAGAGAGCAGGTCACCAATCAGATTGTTCAGGTTCATTACATTCCAACCACATAACAAATTGCAAACATCTTTACTAAACCCCTAGACAAGACACCTTTTGAATATCTCCATCAGAAGATGGGTGTCATCCCATCTCACATCTAAATAGAATCCATCTTGTTAGGGGGATTTTGTGTTGGTTGAATATCTGATACCTTCAAAAAATTACTGCAACAACTTAGGGTGAGCGTGTTTTTTTCTTTGACATTGATGTCAAAGGTGGAGAAGAACAACATGAATGGATGCTACATTTGGAGATCGAGCTCTAAGCAGAATAGTGTAGCCTTTCAGGGTTTCCATCAATGCCAAAGGGGGAGATTGTTGGCATGTTCACAGGAATAATTCCCTTGTCAGTGATGGAAAGAACAAACAGGAAGGAGAATCTCGGGAGGAGAAGCAACAGTGATCATTGGATCAACCATTCCGAATTCCTGATGGTCATCAGATCTGAATTCAGACAGGAGGAGTGCGCATATGGAGGACATATATCAAGTGTTAGATCTGAGCGCAGGGACCGACTGTCGTCAGATCTAGGAGAACCTGCATGATCTTTAAAGTTCAACATGAAGCGGGCTTACAAAGTCCCGAAAACAAAAGGACCATCCATCATTGGGCATGACACGTGGCTATAATTCAACATTTCACTGACTAGAAAGTCAAAGGAAGGAATCTCTCTAACCTTCCATCTCACGATTTGTGAAATCGAGATAAGATCTGGGCCGTCAAAATTGGATTAATTATGAAGGACCAAAAACTGTTAGATCTGGTGAAGTTGCAAGGTGGATAAGACCAGGAGTCATCCAAATGTCAAAAAATGTGAAGGAATCCTAGCCGTCCATCGAGGATAGTCGTGGGTCATTGGATCCAGAGGACACATGTCGAAAGATCATCATTTCGCTGACTGGAAAGTAAAAAAGGCATGAGGCTCTCTATTCTTCCAACTCACGAAATGCGAAATGGTGAAATGATCCGAGCCGTCATATCGAGGAGAAATCCAGTCTGTCGATCCAAGAAGGACACGTGGTGAAAGATCATCTCTTCACTGACTGGAAAATCAAAGGAACAAGGTGTTCTAACCTCTCGAACTCGCGATATGAGAAATCGTGAAATAATCTTAGCCGTTGGATCAAGGATGAATCTAGGCCTTCAAAGCCAGGAGGTAGTTCATGACATACCACGTCAGAAAGGACAGGTGGCAGTCTACGTTAGCAAGGAAACGTGGCGTAATCATACAAGGACAAGTGTCAAGTTTACTCGGCATTTCAGGCCACTGGAAATCACAATTCTGAGTGACACGTGGTGGCCACTCGGCTTATGACACATCATTGAGTTATGCAAGAATGATGTCACTCCGGAAGTTTAGTTTCGAGAGTTTTAGCATAAATAATCCTCCAAATTCCTGAAAGCTAAAGTTCTAGGATGAAGGATAGCCGTTCGATCACCATGGATTGTGGACCATTGATCTAAAGAGAGAAGTGCTCAAATGACTAGCCAATGGTCATATCTCATGGTCACATCGTCGAGAGATGGAGAGTAGAACTAGAGCTACCAAGATCCATTTCAGATTTTGTGACATGGAGAGGCGAGATGACTCTTCACAAAATCCCCAAAATAGGAAATGAAAAATGCATTTTCGGACTTGGCCCCTGGTCACTGCCCGTGGTAGCGTGAGTGGAAGGAGATAGCATAGCTAGGCTCCATTTCAGGTACCACAAGTTGGAGGATTCAAGGGACGCACAGAAGAATCCCCGAAATGCGAAATTGTGAAATGCAGTTTCGAGTTAAGTTGTGGTCACTGTGGTGGTCACGTTGGAGGAAGGAGCTAGAGAAGCCAAGCTCCATTTGGGGTTTTCAATATGAGGAGTCAAGGAGACTCATGGGAGAAAACTTGAAATGCGAAATCACGAAATTCCTTTTTGAATAGGGTTGTGATCACAACCATTGGTCACATCATCGAAGGCTTAAGGGAGGAGCTAGCATGCAACTAAGCTCCATTTCAGAGATCGTGACTTGGAGAGTCAAGATGCCTCATCCCCAGATCCCTAAAACGTGAGTCATGAAAGCACCTTATGAATAGGAGTTTGGTCACCACCATAGGTCACCTGAAAGGAAGGGGATTATCCAGAAGAGTTAGCACCCACTGTGAAGTTTTCTTCAGGAAGAGAGAAGGTGCCAAAACGCATGAACGCACAGAGTTTATCTCAGTAACTGCCAGAACGAAGTGATTTCATCTGCCAGAGAATTTGAGGAGTTGTAGGGTGGCTGCCAGAGGGGCCGAAGAGCCTCGATGTAACTGTTAGAGACCACTGATGGTTTCTGCCAGAGAATTAAAAGAGTCTTCAGGGTGATCAGGAAAGAAGATGAAGAGTCTCGAGGAAACTGCCAGTGGAGTGTAAACTCATCATAGAGTCGACTGACAGATGGAAAAGGGTCAAAGACTATTACAGTTAGTAAAGCCAAAAGATCTTAGGAGAAGGGCCAGTGATGATGAACGTAGTGAAGTGTATGCAGTGGGATAGCACATGCAACATGCACAAGGTGCAAAGAGAATATAAAAATGAAGAACAGAGAAGAGATTGGTGCTACAATTTTTAAGAGTGTGTTATGCAGGTAGAAGAAGGGAGTCTAGAGGATAAACAATGTAGCAGAAGGAAAGAACAAATATGCATAACTGATACAATAAAAGAAGGTTGAGATTGACATGTAGAGATATAGCAGAAGATCATAAAGCTCAAGGAGATGCAAGCAGAGAGACATTGATACATGAGAGCAGAGTAGCATAACAGAACATTGATAAGCCTAGTAATCCAATGACAACTATTGAATCACTGTAATAAATTCACATAAAGCAAAGTTTTATATTTTAGGGTGGTTGGGAGGTCCTAGGGAGGACTATTATCCTCTGAGTGTCAAGTGGGTGCTTGGACACAGGGAGTTGTAGCTACCATCTGGTAGCATCCAAAGAAACCAAGGTGGCAGGGTGGTGTTAGGGAGAACATTGGTTCTCTGTTATACAGGTTGGTTCTTATGTGACTGGAAGTTGGTGCTTCCATCTAGTTGGTGCTAGAGCAGTGAGGGAGTTGGTACTTCCTTCTAGTGGGTGCTAGAGAAACAAGAGAGTTGGTTCTGGAGAAGTGAGGGAGTTGGTACTTCATTCTAGTGGGTGCTAGAGAAACCAGAGAGTTGGTGCTCTCAACAAGTAGCATCTTGCAAAACATAGGTGGTATCCTCATTATGAGTTGGTGCTCATAAGAATGATAGTGTACAGAAAATATTTATCATATAAATAAGAAGAGGTTTTCACCCTTTATGGGTTTCCTCAGGAATATCTGTCTCTGTACTATACATGTGTGTGATTGATGTTGAATACTCTACTTCTTATTTATTGTGATCATCATTGAGAAGTTCTATAATAAATTAAAAAAATGGATATAATTGTTTAAGCACAGCAACAACTAATTCACCCCCCCTCTCAGTTGTCCAACATGCTTCTCTCTATTTTTAAATATTTACATTGGTGCATTTCATTTTCTCCTTCACAGTTTTCCTCTACCCTGTAAAGATACAAGGGTGACTTCCTTAACCATACTTTGCAAGAAAAAATATTAACTATGCTATGCGTTTGTACTATTGTAACTAATAGGTGTGAACCCACGAGAGATTACTGACACTGGATGATGCTTGGTGGCGCACTTGCTTGATACCTAATCACATGACTCAGTGCTGAGATTAATTTTAAGACCATGAATAGATCCATGAGAAGGCACCTGGACCTCGGGTTGCAATGACACACTTTAACTTTGCTTTTGGGATCTATCTCTCATGTATCGGGTGAAGAACAACCACATGTGTTTAAATATGCCAGTAGTTCTTATAAATATCGAGTTGTAGTGCATGGGACTTGGTCCCCTCCTCATCGTGTCTTGGTGTGATGCTATCGATGTGTGAATATAGAAATTAATCAAATACACAGCGAGATGAATATCTAGTTGTGTTTCCCTTTTACCTTAACACCTGAATTCTTTGTGATCAAACCCTTTAACACTTGTGGTCACCTTACCAATTGGCGTTCTCTTTCAATGCTATTGTTATTATGGTACAAATTCATTTTTATTCCATATATAAAAAAATATAAAAACCTTAAAGTAACTTAAAAACAATAATATTATCAATGCAATGAACATAGAATTTTGATACTTCATAAGCTCCTTTTATTTATTTTTTTGGACATCGTATCTTGAGACATCTCTACTAAGGAACCATGAATATGAGAAAATGCAACCTCAATGATTATGCTAATAATGATATGTGTTTTGATTGAAGGTGTTGGATATTGGCTTTTGGCAACAATGGTGAACAATATGCAGAGTAGCATAGCAATCCTTATCATCCAAGACAATTAGTCGAAGACCACATAGGTCATGGATTTCATCAACTCTCTGCATATTCTTCAACATCTTAAAGTAAATGTTGTACATGCTCTTAGTTCTACCACATAAATCATATTAAGAAATGTTTTCCTTCTTCAGAGATTCATTTAGCTTTCAAATTGCAGACATGATAGTTTCTTCCTTGAAGCCTTTAGCAAGCCTGATATAATTATCTTCATGCTCCCTTGGCTTCCTCTGGATCCCTGTAAAAGAACAAATCAACCATGAAATCCCATTTATGACCTGGGGAAATTGTTCCTCACATCTGTAAAACCATCCTTGCCAACATCCAAAATAGACAACCAATACTGTGCTTTATTATTCATAGGAATGAGAATGTCAACATGTTTCATTGGAGAATCAGTGTCACAAAAAAAAATAGTGGGAATATTACCAAGGGTTGCTTCTCTATGTTTTTAAAGCTTTAGATTGGCACATTTCATTTTTTCCTTCACATTTTTCCTCTACCCCATAAAGATACAAGGCGACTTCCTTAACCATACTTTGCAAGAAAAATTATTAACTATGCTATGCGTTTGTATTGTTGTAACTAACAGGTGTGAACCCACAGGAGATTACTGGCACTGGATGATGCTTGGTGGTGCACTTTATTGATACCTAATCCATGTGACTCGGTGATGAGATTAATTTTAAGACCATGAATAGATCCATGAGAAGGCACCTGGACCCCGAGTTACGATGGCACAATTTAACTCTACTTTTGGGATCTATCTCACATGTATCAGATGAAGAACAACCACATGTGTTTAAATATGCCAATAGTTCTTATAAATATCTACTTGTAATGCATGGGGCTTGGTCCTCTCCTCATCGTGTCTTGGTGTGATGTTATCGATGTGTGAATACATAAATTAATCAAATACATAGCGAGATGAATATCTCGTTGCACTGCCCTTTTACCTTAACACCTGGATTCTTTGTGATCAAACCCTTTGACACCTGTGGTCACCTTACCAATTGGAATTCTCTTTCAATGCTATTGTTCTTATGGCACAAATGCATTTTTATTCCATATATAAAAAAGATAAAAATCTCAAAGTAACTTAAAAACAATAATATTATCAATGCAATGAACATAGAATTTTGATACTTCATAGGCTCCTTTTATTTGTTTTTTTGGCCATCGTATCTTGAGACATCTCTACTAAGGAACCATGAATATGAGCAAATGCAATCTCAATGATTATGCTAATACTGATATGAGTTTTGATTGCAGGTGCTGGAGATTGGCTCTCGGACAATAACTTTTTCTCTCTCCAACGAGGCAAGTTAAAAACTCAGAACTATTTATGGCATATGCAATACCGGTGCTCAGGAACAACACTTATCGGTGCTTCGGAAATAGCCCCATTCCTGCAACAAGGATAAAATTGAAAATTTAGTATCTGGATACTAACATTGGCTCCTTCTGGGGGATGATGCTCTCGCTGTGAGGCATCAAGAACAAGCAGACCACTGTGCCGTTTCCTCTATGCATCCATGCAACATAGCTTGGAAACTTTTGTCTTTGAAAACTTTCACGTTCTTCTGTGTTGTCCTAGTCCATTGGGTTATGGAGCCCATCAATAGCATTTCAATTCAGGCCCAAACTTCTGCAACTCTTCTCCTCATGTGAAGCCAAACTTCCCCTGGCAATAGTGCCTTATATGCATTGGGCATGGAATCTTTATTGCAAAACTGAAACTAAATACTAAAAGAAAACCTCACGTATTGTGCAAACTAGAAATGCTCAACCATAATCTTATTCATCTATGATACCCTACTCTAAATGCTGAAAATAAATGTTTCAGGTATATTTAAATTTCCAGAAAAATAATTCAAGCAACAAATTGCTTGACCTGTCTTCATATACACAACAAAAGGAATGAAAAATGAACAAAATGTGCAACAAGGAAACCACAACCAGCTCATGTTTGTTGCTACGAACCATCATTCCAAACTTTGTAATATATGGCATTACAGAAAATAGTGACTCCATCCATATAGAAATTGGATCATAAAATTCATGTATGATCTTACTTGATTTTTTAAAATCAAAAGGCTACTTTTCCTCATAGTTGATCTCATTAGATTGCTGATCATGAATGTCATTTCCAAGTTCTATAAACCCATATATTGACTGCTCAACAACTGACCCAGAAGCAAGCATAAATTGTTGTTGGAATTTTTCTCTATCAGTTTCGTGATGCTCATGATGCTCCTGATCAGATCTAGGATTGCTGCCATATGCTATCTGCTCTTTATCATCTGAGATCTCAAAAGACATGGCTTGATTTTTATGCAAATTAGAAAAAATAGATACATTTGATATGATGTCAAATGTATCTACAAACTTCCTGTCAAAATGAAGGTCATATAACACCTTTGAATCTTTCAAAAAAGTATCATCTACAACCATAGACTTTTCAACACAATCATACTTTTCATGTCCATTAATTTGACGAAACAAACTATATTCATGAAAGCATTTTGGAAAAAGGATGTCAGCTAAAAATTCATCTTTACAAAACAAATTAAAAGTATCATGAAAACCTTTCAAAGAGTTGATACTGGTAGCTGGAAGAGATCTGCACCAATCAAGGGCTTCTCCCTTCAAAGAGTATATGAAAATCTTGATCTTAACATCCTCATGCACAATCTAACGTTCACGAATAAACTTATGGAAATCTACCAGATGTTTAGCTGGTACCTCCCAATCTTCTCCTTTAAATGTAGGAAGGGAACCTTCCCATTCACCTTTGCTAATCTTTGGGTTTGGAAAACCAACTATATCTGAAAAGTCATAAAAAGCAAACCTTTGAGCCAAAATGGCTTTCATATTTGAAGTCCCAGTGGAGTTGCGTATTAATCTTTAGACAGTGGAGTTGCCATGGTGAAAGATCTGCAGTCAAGCACATGTCCTCTTCTTGTTCACCATCAAGAAGTAGATCTGATCGTTGTCATTCTCCCAGGGAATATTTCTTCGTTGCTTCATCCCCGACAATAGTGCCAAAAGATGTTAGTTCTAGAAGTTGCTCCTAGATTTCTATAGGATCAAGCCTAGCATATCTTATTTATTGCAATAGTTTTTGTAGATGGAAATTAGATTATGGTTTGGTTTGATGGATCAACGAGACCGAATGAGGAAGGAAGAGGACAATAAACTAACTTTAGATCAAAGATTTACCATTGGGCATGGAGTGAAGAAAACACCTTGTTAGATTGAAGGCCAGTGAACTACATATTAGATAAAATACTTATATGATGGTGGATGGAAGAATGGAGAATGTAACAAATAGTAGAACATCCACCAAACAAATATTCTCTCTGCAAAATGGATTTGACAGATACTTGAACAAAGAGCAGAAACAACAGGTAGATTACAACAAATCTTGCTACTCAAGAATCTATTGTTTATGGACAGTCATTGATTCTCAATGTCTGTAACTCATTAAAGAAAGAGGAAAAGAAGAATGGAAAACATAAAGATCACAATCTAATAGCACAATTCATAGGGATGTTCAATGTAAAAAATGAATACTTAATAAAATTCCCCCAGGCTTACAATAACACAAACTGAATGCTATCTCATCAAGTTCCTTCTCAGGCCTCACCCTCTCGGGTCTCCTATCTCCTATTGTCAAAATGTTTTGGCTTTATAGTCTTACAATGATTAATTAAGATCCTTGAATAAGGGATCAAATATATACTAAATCCAATCTAGTTACAAAAGGTGAGAATAGATCCTAAATATATGGATCTGAAAATCCATCTGTCCAACTAAATCAAAACTTTCTTATTTAAAACTAGGAATTAAATCCTAAATGCAAGGACTAAAATATTTATCAGAACTTAACTCAACTCTTAAACTACCACCTAGAAATAGAAACTGATTTCCATATCTTTGACTGTCTACCACATGTCCTATAAATAATCCTTTGACTAAAACGTTTACCACCTGTGACTTCCCTTCTGGAAATTCTCATTGAATTGATATGCTACCACTTGTTTGCCACTATAAAAACTAATAAAAGAAGCCTAGAAAACTTTCATATTCTGTACCTTCATATAAACTTTATCAAATTTATCTCTAGGATGTTGTTAATGATTGCTATAACATAATTGTTGATTGCTTGACTAGGCTGCCCTACTCTATTTCTTTCCAGGAAGAAGAAATCTTCATATTTCTACCGAGAGGCATTTTTTGTAATATATTAAAATATTCTCAAGGTTGTCAAGTCAAGGAGTTCCTCTTTGCATGGAACCTATGTGTATTATCATGAACTCCAAAGTTCATATATTTTACTGCTTGCAGTGCACACACTCAAATAACATCCTAATTGTTGCTCCAAGATTGCAACTCTGTCATTCTCATTAGTATTGTGGCTCATCCATGCATATGTTTCTTGAAAATAATAAAAAACATAAACTCTATAAGGTGTATGATATGAAAGCACAATTGATGGAGATGAATAAGCTTCTACTGCAGCCTAGACACAATGAATTACATAAAAGCTTCCTAGGAATAGTTGTCCACAATGGTGAACAATCTGCAGAGTAGCATAACAATCCTTATCATCCAAGACAATTAGTCGAAGACCACATAGGTCATGGATTTCATCAACTCTCTGCATATTCTTCAACATCCTCAGTTAAATGTTGTACATGCTCTTAGGTCTTCCACATAAATCATATTAAGAAATGTTTTCCTTCTTCAGCTTCATCTAACTTTCAAATTGCAGACATGATAGTTGCTTCCTTGAAGCCTTCAACAAGCCTGACATAATGCTCTTTGTGATCCATTGGCTTCCTCTGGATCCCTGTAAAAAAACAAGTCAACCATGACATCCCATTTAGGACTTGGGGAAATTGGTCCTCGCATCTGTAAAACATCCTTTCCAACATCCAAAACAGACAACCAATACTGTGCTTTATTATTCATAGGAATACCAATGTCAACATGTTTCATTGGAGAATCAATGTCACAAAAATAAATTGTGGGAATATTACCAAGGGATGCTTCTCTCTATTTTTAAATATTTAGATTGGTGCATTTCAGTTTCTCCTTCACAATTTTCCTCTACCCTGTAAAGATATAAGGGTGACTTCCTTAACCATACTTTGCAAGAAAAATTATTAACTATGCTATGTGTTTGTACTGTTGTAACTAACAGGTGTGAACCCACGGGAGATTACTGGAACTGGATGATGCTTGGTGACACACTTGCTTGATACCTAATCCATGCGACTCGGTGCTGAGATTAATTTTAATACCATGAACAGATCCATGAAAAGGCACCTGGACCTCGGGTTGCGATGGCACACTTTAACTCTGCTTTTGTGATCTATCTCGCATGTATCAGGTTTAGAACAACCACATGTGTTTAAATATGCCATTAGTCCTTATAAATATCGACTTGTAGTGCATGGGACTTGGTCCCCTGCTCATTGTGGCTTGGTGTGATGCTGTCGATGTGTGAATACAAAAATTAATCAAATACACAGCGAGATGAATATCTAGTTGCGCTGCCCTTTTACCTTAACACCTGGATTATTTGTGATCAAAACCTTTGACACCTGTGGTCACCTTACCAATTGGCGTTTTGTTTCAATGCTATTGTTCTTATGGCACAAATTCATTTTTATTCCATATATAAAAAAGTTAAAAACCTTGAAGTAACTTAAAAGCAATAATATTATCAATGTAATGAACATAGAATTTTGATACTTCGTAGGCTCCTTTGATTTGTTTTTTTGGCCATCGTATCTTGAGACATCTCTGCTAAGGAACCATGAATATGAGAAAATGCAATCTCAAGATTATGCTAATACTGATATGTGTTTTGATTGTAGGTTCTGGAGATTGGCTCCCGACCAATAACTTTTTCTCTCTCCAACGAGGCAAGTTAAAAACTCAACACTATTTCTGGCATATGCAATACCGGTGCTTAGGAACAACACTTCTCGGTGCGACGAGAATAAACCCATTCCTACAACAAGGATAAAATTGTAAATTTAGTATCTGGATACTAACATGAACTATGCCACACATGACTTGGAGCTTGTTGCCATTGTCCACGCCTTGAGGTTGTGGAGGCATTCTCTCATGGGTAAGAGATTTGAATTAATGACATACCACATTGGCCTGGAATATCTTTTTGAACAACCAACCTGGAATTCCAGGAAAACAAGATGGTTGGAATTTTTAAGTGAGTATGACCTCGATATCAAGCATATCAAAGGAAAAGAGAATAAAGTTTCTGATGCACTTAGTAGAAGAGTGCATCTCATGCATGCTATTGCTTTTAGTATGCATCAATTAGACTTGAAGAGAAGAATTTTAGATGGTCTTGCTACATATCAACATTACCTACAGGTAAAGGAAATATTACAGCAAGGAGATGTACAACAAAAAATAGAGGAGTATGAGATAAAAGAAGATGGATTACTCATGCATAAGAATAGAATCTATGTTCCTAGTTCCGGAGAACTGAGGAATTTGGTATTGAAGGAAATGCACGATGTTCCTTATGCTGGACATCCTGGTTACGAGAAAATAGTTACAATAGTAAGAAGCCAATTATTTTGGCTGGGAATGAAAAATGATGTTTCTGATTACATCACTCGATATATGGAATGTCATAAGGTGAAAGCTGAACATAGGCATTCAACAGGGTTTCTACAGCCTTTACCCATTCCAAAGAAGAAATGGGAAGTGATCACCATGGATTTCATCACAGGATTACCCAAAACGAATAAGCAACATGACTCCATCATGGTGGTGGTTGACAAATTAACAAAGGCTGCTCATTTTTTGCCTGTAAAGACAACACATACAATGGATAATATTGCATAAATTTGCATGAGAGAGATTGCTAGGTTGCATGGGATACCTAGGATAATTGTCTCGAATAGAGATACAAAGCTTACCTCTAATTTATGGAGGGGATGTTTTAAAGGATTTGGTACAAATCTAAACTTTGGCATAACATACCATCCCCAATTAGATGGACAAACAGAGAGGGTCAACTGAATAATTGAAGACATGATGAGAATGCATGTGATGGATAAGCTATCTAAGTGGGAGGATTACTTACACTTGGTTGATTTTGCTATCTAAGTGGGAGGATTACTTACACTTGGTTGAGTTTGATAATGATACCATTTGAAGCCTTGTATGGTAGGAAATGAAATACTCCAGTGAGTTGGGACAACCCATTAGACAGAGTGGTACTTGGGCCAGAGTTGCTCAAGGATATGGAAGACCAGATGGTTAAGATCAAGCAAAATTTAAAGACAGCTCAGGATAGACAGAAATTTTATGCAGATAAGAACATGACAACTAGAGAATTTAAATTAGGGGAGCATGTGCTTCTAAAAGTGAAGCTCAAGAAAAGTTCTTTAAAATTGGGTAGTTGTACAAAAATGGCAGCCAAATTCTGCGGTCCATTTGAAATATTGGACAGAATAGGGCCATTTTCATATATTATTGCATTTCCTACTTCCATGAATGTGCATAATGTATTTCATGTCTCTTTACTAAAGAAATATGTACATTATCCTAACCATGTTGTTGATTGGAATCTGATTAAAGTAGAGATAAAGGGAGACTTTTTGGTCCAACCAGTGTGGGTATTGGACAAGAAGGTCAAAATGCTCCAGAATCGAGTTATAGAGCTGGTGAAAGTTTAGTGGACCTGATATGGTCCTAAAGATGTTACTTGAGAGCATGAAGATGCCATGCAGGCAGAGTACGCACAACTTTTTGAATAATTTTTGAGATTTTGATCTCTATTTTATATATGCACTGAGGACAATGCCAAAATAAGGGGGAGGATATGTAACACCCCGGGTTTCAAACCCCCATTTTAAATAATGTATTGCTACATTGTTGAGAGGCCAGAGTGACCAAACAATTATTAAAAAGATAGTGTTCCCAAGAAATGTAATGTATTTATCATTATTAATAATACATACATCGCTGGCTGCTAGATAGACAAGGACTAGAGTTATAGGGGGATATGATTCCACAAGAGAGGGGGCTTGAGGGGATAATTTTTTATTTCCTATTTTTAATTACCCTTTGGTCTAAGGGGCTGGATCAATTACATGAGATTGTTGGGGAAGGCCAAGAGGTTCTTGATTCCCCATGAATTACTTAAACCTGCCTCTGGTCTGATGAGGGGTTCGACTGATAGCTCCTTCACTCCTTCATTTTATTGCTCACTCGTTCATTCATTCCATCTTTACCTATCACTCATGGATCCATCCTCACCCATGTATTGATTTGGGAAAGGGAACCGAAATGATGAAGATTATCCATGGTATTTTTGGTTGTAGTGTTCGCTGGTGTGATCCAACCATCACTTGAGGCCTGCATGTCTGAGATGCGTTGGCCTGTGTCCAACGTTGTTCACAGATGCGATTCTTGAGAATTCCAGCATCAAGATTCTGGACCAGTTGCGCTGGAGCCTAGAATAAGGAGAAGGACTGCCTGAGGAACTGTGTGGCAGAGAGGGGTGGAGGTCCATTCTCTTGGGTGTTGCAAGCTGGGTAGAACAGAGCTGGGTACTTGGATTGCTGCGAGTGCTGGGAAATCCTGTGAGAGCTTGAGTGCTGACTAGTTTGGGAAGCCAAGTAACACTCTGGAACCATCCTTGTGGATTCATAGCCCTGGCTCGGGGGTGACATTGCTATTGAGTTTTGGGAGAAATAGAATCTACAGTTGGGTGTAACTTCCTTGGTATGCAGCCAGTTGGTGTCTTCTTTTATAAAGATAAGTTCTCTCTGTTATGGTATTATCTACCTGTATATGAATGTATTCCGCTGTGTATTTATTTATCGTTTGATTACATCTTTAGAATATTCATGCTTGCTAGTTATTGTTGTGCATGTGGTTAAATCCTTTTCTTTTATGCATCCTTATTAATTTAAAAAGGTATCGGTAAGATAAAAGTCCCAAGGTGGGCTTGAAGGTGGTGTACCTCGACTTGTGGGTAGTTGGGTATGTTACAGTTCAGATCTACTACATGCAAGAAGGATATAGCTTGGATCTGCTACAATAAGCTTAGATCTGCTACAATAAGCTTAGATCTGCTACATGCAAGAAAGATATAACTCAGATATACTACAATAAGCTCAGATCTACTGCATGTAAGAAGGATATAGCTCGGATATGGTACAATAAGCTCAGATCTACTGCATGTAAGAAGGATATAGCTCAGATTTGCTGCAATAAGCTCAGATATGTTGCATGCATGAAGGATATAACTCGTATTTTGTTCCATATTTTATGAGCAGAAAAAAATGACTACAGATTATTAACAAGTTCTTAACAAAAAATAATAGAGATACAGTAAAAATGGTTTTCTATTCGATAAGGAAATAAGTTGAAACTGTAAAATGCAGCGGAAACAAGCTCGCTGGAATGGTGGCGACTTATCTCTAAGAAGAGATGTGACGGCTGCGCTCATTCACAAGAAGATGATTACAATGAAGCTCAGAAGGAATTTTTACATTAAA
>JZKD02S0111264.1:732868-747649 GCA_000966675.3 Picea glauca
CGGGGTCGTAACTTTTGCATACGATATCCATTTTATGCGTGTGATAGCCTGTTGGAAAGGTATCATCGAGGAGATTAATTTTGGGGGCTCAGTCATGCCTTTGGATATAATTGTGAACCTCTTTCCAAAAAAACCTTCATTTAGGCTCTCAAAATGGCCCCGAAAGTTAAAACTGCTAAAAATAGTAAATTGCTAAAATTGTCAGAAAACTGTTTTGAGCCATTTGGAAGAGGTGGGTGGCCACCTGGATAAATCCTCCCTCCTTAGGAATCAATGGTCTCCATTACATTGAGTTCCCCCATCAGATGAGGAAATTTATGCTGAATGTGGCCCCGGGTGAGCCACTTGCCTTGGTGCAGGAGCTTCTCTGCTTTGATGACTCGATAAAGATGGATCCTTTACTGTTGAGTGCCCTTGATCTGTGTGTCCACAATATGATCATTGGATGACTACTGTATGTATTTGGGGTTGAGATCTATTGGTGTCAACTTCTCTAATATGTATGAGGTGTCCAATAATAGTGGGAAATAAGGGTGAAGGAGATCCACATTGAACACTGTGTGCAGGCCAAGGAAAGGAGGAATATTGAGCTCAAAAGAATTATCCTCCATGGCCTTGGTGATGGTGTATGACCCATAATGGAGTGGGAAAATATTCCGATGGGGTCCTGTAAGGCGTTCTTTTTGCAAGTGCAACCAAACTTTTTCGCCCACTTGAAACTATGTGGCACTTGATGTTGATCATGGTGTTGCTTGTACTTGTCATTGGACTTCTGTAGGATATCCCGAACCTGTTGGCGGATGTACTGGATCTACTCAATGAGCCAGGTGGTTTTGTTAGCTTTAGTTGGAGCAGGATATGAGTCAGTCAACGTGACTACAAGGGGAAGTGCAACATCTATGGGACCCAATGATTGGAATCCCAACCCCACCTAAAAGGGGTTGTGGCCAGTTGAGATATGTAGGGATCGGTTGTAGCTATGTTGGACATAGGGAAGGCTCTCATCCCATGTATGAGGGTGATTTGAATTATACATGCGAAGGATATGCACAATCATTCGATTGATGACCTCGGTTTGGCCATCTGTATGGGGGTGCAAGGCTGTGGATTTGGTGAGTTTGGTGTCTAGCAGTGACCAGAGGCTTGACTAGAATGTGCTGAGAAATCGACTATCCCAATCTGAGACAATAGTTTTTTGGATTCCAAAATGTACCCAGACTCGTTCAAAGAAGAGCTTGGCAGTGGCCTCTGCTATGATGTTCTTCTTGCAGGAAACCAAAATCGTCATCTTAAAAAAGCGATCAACAACCACAAAAACACAATCATTTCCCCACTTGGTGCATGGGAGGCCCAACATGTAGTCCATTGAGATGGATTCCCATGGCATGTTAGGAGTAGGAAGAGGGGTGTACAAGCCCTGTTTCTTAGTGGTCATTTTGGCAATAGTGTAGACAGTGCAAGACCTGATATACTTGCTGACCTCCTATTGAAGTTTTGGCCAGTAGAAATGTTTATGTAGCATCGCTACTATATTTTCGATGCCGATGTGTCCTTCCACCTAATTGTAGTTAGATTCCCAGAGCAACTTTGCTCGCTCACTTGATGGAACACAGATATGGCCCAGACGACCCAAAAATCCATCATGAAGA
Source organism: Picea glauca (assembly GCA_000966675.3). NCBI lineage: Eukaryota > Viridiplantae > Streptophyta > Pinopsida > Pinales > Pinaceae > Picea > Picea glauca. The sequence continues at coordinate 734,518 of JZKD02S0111264.1, forward strand.
TGGAAATTATTGACAACTACATTTTCACCCAACATTTGGTAGGTGGTGGAAAAGTCCAAGTCCATTTCATAGAGTTGGGGCTAGCCAGAGGTCTCATGGACACATGATTCTAGCACCATGGTGAGAGTCGTGACTAGCGGTCTGCTGAGGAAAACAACGACGCGATTAGTGCTTCATGTTTTATACTTGATGTTGAGGTGGAATTGCTGCAAGTATGTGGACCACTTTTGATGGCGATCATTCTACAATTTTTCTTATGTCTGCATGCAAGAAGGATATAGCTCGGATCTACTGCATGGATATAGCTTGGATTTGCTGCAATAAGCTCAGATATGTTGGATGCAAGAAAGATATAGATCGTATTTTGTTTTGGATTTTATGAGAAGAAAAAAATGACTACAGATTATTAAAACGTTCTTAATAAAAAATAGCAGAGATACAATAAAACTAGTTTTCTATTCGATAAGGAAATAAGCTGAAACTGTAAAATGTAGCGAAAACAAGCTTGCTGGAATGGTGGCGACTTATCTCTAAGAAGAGATGTGACGGTTGTTCTCATTCATAAGAAGATGATTAAAATGAGGCTCAGAAGGAATTTTTACAATAAACAGAAGTGCCAAAAACCCTATACATCCAAAAACCTAACCCTAGGAGATGAAGCGCCAAAAGTCATGTGGGCCATGTTTGGGTAAGTTAGTACATCAACTTCCCGAGGTCATAACTTTTTCATACGATCTCTGTTTTAGGTGTGTGATATCCCGTTGGAAAGGTATCATCGAGGAGATTCATTTTGGAGGCTCAATAATTCCTTTGGGTATCATATATAATATCAATCCCCAAAAATATTCATTTAGGCCCTCAAAATGGCCCCGAAAGATAAAACTGCTAAAAATAGTAAATTGCCAAAATTTGCAGAAAACTATTTTGAGCCAGTTGGAAGAGGTGGGTGGACACCAATATCAACCTGGATCAATCCTACCTCCTTAGGAAGCAATGGTATCCACTCCATTGAGTTCCCCCATTAGATGAGGAAATTTCTGTTGAATTTGGCCCAGGGTGAGCCACTTGCCTTGGTGCAGGAGCTGCCCTACTTTAACGACTCGATAAAGATGGATCCTTTGTTGTCAAGTAGAAGTTGAGATCTATTGGTTTCAGCTGCTCTTATACGTCTGAGGTGTCCAATAATGGTGGGAAATAAGGGCAAAGGAGATCCACGTTGAACACTGGGTGCAGGCCAAGGAAAGGAGGAATATTGAGCTCAAAAGAATTATCCACCATGAACTTGACGATGGTGTATGATCCATAATGGAGTGGGTGAAGCTTTCGATGGGGTCTTGTAAGGCGTTCTTTTTGAAAGTGCAACCAAACTTTGTCTCCCACCTAAAACTTATGTGGCACCCAATGTTGATCATGGCACTACTTGTACTTGTCATTGGACTTCTGTAAGATATCTTGAACCTGTTGGTGGATGTGTTGGATTCACGCAATTAACCAAGTGGATTTGTTAGCTTCAGTTGGAGCAGGAGATGAGTCGGTTGAGGTGACCGCAAAGGGAAGTGAAACATCTATGGGACCCAATGGTTGGAATCCCAACCCCACCTGAAAGGGGATGTGGTTTCTTGAGATATGTAGGGCTCGGTTGTAGCTATGTTGGACATAGGGAAGTATCTCATCCCATGTGCAAGGGTGCTTTGAGTTATACATGCAAAGGATATGCACAATCATTTGATTGACAACCTCGGTTTGGCCAACTATCTAGGGGTGGAAGGTCATGGATTTGGTGAGATTGGTGTCCAGCAGTGACGAGAGGCTCAAACATAATGTCTTGAGAAATCCATTGTCCTGATCTGAGACTATGGTTTGTGGGATTCCAAAATGTACCAAGACTCGTTCAAAGAAGAGCTTGGAAGTGGTCTCTTCTATGACGTTCTTCTTCCAGGCAACCAAAATCGCCATCTTAGAAAAGCGATCAACAACCACAAAAACACAATAATTTCCCTACTTGGTGGATAGGAGGCCCGACATGTGGTCCATTGAGATGGATTACCATGGTCTGTCAGGAGTAGGAAGAGGGGTGTATAGGCCCTATTTCTTAGTGGTCATTTTGTCTATAGCGTAGACAGTGGAGGACCTGATATACTTGCTAACCTCCTGTCGAAGATTCGACCAATAGAAATGTTTTTGTAGGATCGCCACTGTCTTTTTGATGCAGAATTGTCCTGCCACTCGACTGTAGTGGGCTTCCCATATCATATTCACTCGTTCTCTTGATGGAGCACAGATATGGACTAGACGACACAACAATCCATCTTGAATATGGAAATTATCGACAACTGCATTTGCACCCAAAATTTGGTAGGTGGTGGTGAGGTCTTGGTATATCTCATAGAGTTGGGGCCATCCAGAGGTCTCATTACCGCAAGAGTCTAGCACCGTGGTGAGTGCTGCGACTGGAGGTCTGCTGAGGAAACCAATGACGCGATTGGTGCTTCCTATTTTATACTTGATGTTGAGGTGGAATTGTTGCAAGTATGTGGACCACTTTTGATGGAGATCATTCTGCAATTTTCCTTGTGTTTTCATGAAATGCAATGGCTTATGATTAGTGCGGATGATTGTCTCCTTCCCAAGAATGTAATGTCTCCACTGGTGGTAGGCTTGCACAATGGAGTACATTTCTTTGTCATAAGTAGGGTACTTACAGACAACATATGATAGCGTCTCACTATGATAGGCCACGAGGTTGCTGTGTTGAGTGAGAATGGTGCCCACCACATAGTCTGAAGCATCTGCCTCGATCTCAAAGGGTTGTTGTAGGTCTGGTAGTGAAAGTACTGGGGTTGAGCACAAGCGTTGCTTCAAATTGTTGAACGCTTGTTTTTGGGACCGACCCCACACAAATTTTTCCTTACCACCACCCCTATTTATTTGGCTAAGGGCCCATGCAATATGGAAGAATCCCAACACGAACCTACGATAGAAATTGGCAAGGCCCAAGAAGATCTGAAGCTCAGTGAGTGTGGTTGGGGTTGGCTAGTCATGAATGACTTGGATCTTGGTTGGATCCACATGTACGCCATGCTGATCAATTATGTAACCCAGGTAATGGACCCTGTCCATGCCGAAGGAGCATTTTTCTAAGTTGGCATATATCTTGTGCTACTGCAGGGTGTGCAGAACCTGCTGAATATGTTGCAAGTGTTCGGCCCAAGTCTTGCTATAAATTGAGAATGTCATCTAGATACACCACTACAAAATTATTGGTGAAGGGTCGTAGGATATCCTCCATCATCCACTTGAAAGTGGCTGGAGCATTTGTCAAACCAAAGGGAATGACCAACCATTCAAAAAGGCCTTCCTTTGACTTGAAGGCAGTTTTCCATACATCTGTCTGTTCTATCAAGACTTGGTGGTAGCCAGACTTCAGATCAATATATCTGAAGTATTTGTCCCCTATGAGTTGATCAAGGAGGTCGTTGATTCAGGGAATTAGGTACCGGTTTCTGATTGTGATTTTATTCAGAGCCCGATAATCAATGCAGAGTTGCCAAGTTCCATCTTCCTTCTGTTCCAGTGTGATTGGGCTCATGCAAGGTGATGAGATGGGATGAATGTGCCCCTTGTGAAACATTTCTTAGATCTGTTGCTTGATCTCCTCATTCTTTAACAATGAGTGACGATAGTCTGGCCCATTGGGCAGCGATGCACTAGGGGTCAGATCGATGGGGTGCTTGACCTGACATTGTAGAGATACCTTGGTAGGTGAGGAGAAGACAACTGAGTATTCTTCCATGACCTTATCTACTTTCTTCTGCTGTGCGGAGAGGTCGACCGTAGATATTGTGGATGTGGCTGTGATATTTCACTTATTTTGAGAGAGAATCACAAAGAAGACAAACTTCCCCATCTGAGAGATGACCTTCCTGCATTTCTCAGTAGAGATCAAGGAAATAACACTAGGTGGGACTGCCTCGGGTATCCTGTACAATTTCCTGTTCAAAGTAATAATAACACTAGGAGGCCTAGACTCATATACAGCATGACGTTTCCATAAATAAGGTTGGCCCAAAATAACATCAAAAAATTCAAGAGGAGCAACATCACACAATACCTCATCTTTGAAGGGCTTGATCCCGTACGAGAATCGAGATTGTTGGTTGACGTGAAGATCTCTTCCTTGGAGGATCCATCCAATGGTGTAGGGTTGTGGGTGCAGTGTTGTCGGTAGGGACAATCACTTGAAAACCTTTGCTGATATGAGGTTCTTTTGGCTACCGCTATCCACTATGAAGTGCAACAGGGTGCCTTTTACCCACATCTGTGAATGGAAGAGGCATTCTCCTTCTTCTGTATCATATGGTTCACTAGGCTGGATCTTGGTGGTAGAAATGATGGCACTAGGTTCCATGTCAATGATTCGTCTTCCCATTTCTGGTTCTGGTTCATAGTCTGAACCCGCATTTGAATCAAAGGCTTTCACTTCGGCCACCAACAACTTCTTTGAGCTGTAGTTAACAATGTTATGCCAAGGGATGCTATGGAAGTCACACCACTTACCAATATCTTTCTTTGTCTTTATGATGTCCTTCTTTGCTTGCAGCTTGGACTGGTTGTCCTGATACTATCCATCTTTACTTTGTCCTTTTTTTTGTGGGTTTGGGATGCGCTTTCCTAGCCTTTGTTGTGAGGGGTTCCCAGGCCCAAATTTCCACATCTTTTGTTTGAGCTTCTGCTCGATTTTGATGGCATATCAGTAGGTCACGCCCAAGGATGAGATGTCAAAAAATTACATTTTGGTCTGGATGTATCTATAAAGAGTGTCGTGACACTTGAGCACCCTGTGTCTCTCTGAATATTTGATACCCAGCTTGGTGCGCAAGCTATGAAATATATTATTGAAATCTGGCACTGCTTGGTCTCTTTCTTTCCGCAGTGTGGTCCATTTGGTATACAAGTCGTCATAACTTCTGACAGGGTAGTTTTGTTCCTTAATAACATCCCTGAATGAATCCTAGGTGGTCATGATTGTAAATAATGAGGGTTCCTCTATTTCCTTTTGCTCACAGAAAGTTTCCCACCAATCTTTGACATGGGGAATGGATTTGAGGAGCGGAAAAGTAATATTTTCTCTATTTGGAAAGTTAGGGACAAAAAAGTACCCTTCTAGTATATTCAACCAATTTTCTACAACATTTTCATCTATCTGACCTTCAAATATGTGAATATCGAAGTTTATTTTTACCTTGAAGGGGGTGGCGCCTCCGCTCGAAGAAGATGCATCGCTTGTTGGGAGTCGTCGAAGGATTTGCATGAAACTATCCATAATCTCATTCCTTTGTTGCATGAGGGCTTCCTCAATCAACAATTTGAAAGGATCTCCTCTCCCATCATATTTATTTTCTCCTGTGATGAGGGGTCACTTGGGTGTGCAAGAGATTTTTTCCTGAAGAGAAACAAGCTTGAGAACTAACTCTTTGTACTCTGACCTCATTGGGGACATGCATTAAGACGACAAGGAGAAAACCTCTTTGATACCACTGATCCAGATTTTATGAGAAGACTGAAATGACTACATATTATTAACAGGTTCTTAACACAAAATAACAGAGATACAATAAAACTAGTTTTCTATTCAATAAAGAAATAAGATGAAACTATAAAATGCAACATAAATAAGCTTGCTGGAATGGTGGTGGCTTATCTTTAAGAAGAGATGTGATGACCACGCTCATTCACAAGAAGATAATTACAATGAGGATTTGAATCCCTTTTAACAATAAACAGGAATTCCAAAAACCCTAGACATCTAAAAACCTAACCCTAGGAGATGAAGTGCCAAAAGTCATGTGGGCCCCGTTTGGGTAAGTTAGTACATCAACTTCCCAGGGTCGTTACTTTTGCATACGATATCCATTTTATGCGTGTGATGGCATATTGGAAAGGTATCAACGAGGAGATTCATTTTGGGGCCTCAATCATGCCTTGGGCTATTATTGAGAAGCTCGATCTCGAAAAACCTTCATTTAGGCCCTCAAAATGGCCCCAGAAGATAAAACTGCTAAAAATAGTAAAGTGCCAAAATTGTCAGAAAACTGTTTTGATCTAGTTGGAAGAGGTGGGTGGCCACTGATATCCACCTCGATTAATCCTCCCTCCTTAGGAATCAATGGTATCCATTGCATTGATTTCCCTCATCAGATGAGGAAATTTCTGTTGAATCTGGCCCCAGGTGAGCCACTTGCCTTGGTGTAGGAGCTGTACTGCTTTGATGACACGATAAAGATGGATCTGTTGATGTCGAGTGCCCTTGATTTGTGTGTCCACAATCTGATCATTGGATGCCTATTATATGCAGTCGGGGTTGATATCTATTGGTGTCAACTGCTCTACTATGTTTGAGGTGTCCAATAATGGTGGGAAATAAGGGCGAAGGAGATCCACGTTGAAAACTGTGTGTAGGCCAAGGAAAGGAGGAATGTTGAGCTCAAAAGAATTATCCACCATGACCTTGGTGATGGTGTACGACCCATAATGGAGTGGGTGAATATTCCTATGGGGTCCTGTAAGGTGTTCTTTCTACAAGTGCAACCAAACTTTGTCGCCCACTTGAAACTTATGTGGCACCCTATGTTGATCATGGCGCTGCTTGTACTTGTCATTGGACTTCTATAGGATATCTTGAACGTGTTGGAAGATGTGTTGGATCCACTCAATGAACCGGGTGGATTTGTTAGTTTCAGTTGGAGCAGGAGATGAGTGAGTCAAGGTGACCACAGGGGGAAGTGCAACATCTATGGGACCCAATGGTTGGAATCCAAACCCCACCTAAAAGGGGCTACGGCTAGTTGAGATATGAAAGGCTTGGTTGTATCTACGTTGGACATAGGGAAGGCTCTCATCCCATGTGTGAGGGTGCTTTTAATTATACATTCGAAGGATATGCACAATCATTCGATTGACTACCTCAGTTTGGCCATCTTTCAGGGGGTGGAAGGCCATGGATTTGGTGAGCTTGGTGTCCAGCAGTGACCAGAGGATCGACCAAAATGTGCTGAGAAATAAACTATCTCGATCTGAGACAATTATTTATGGGATTCCAAAATGTACCCAGACTCGTTCAATTAAGAGCTTGGTAGTGGCCTCTGTTGTGATGTTCTTCTTGTAGTCAACCAGAATCACGATCTTAGAAAAGAGATCAACAACCAAAAGAACACAATCATTTCCCCACTTGGTGGATGGGAGGCCCGACATGTATTCCATTGAGATGGATTCCCATGGCCTGTCAGGAGTAGGAAGAGGGGTGTACAAGCCCTATTTCTTAGTGGTTGGTTTGGTAATAATGAAGGTAGTGAAGGACCTGATATACTTGTTGACCTTCTGTTGAAGTTTTGGCTAGTAGAAATGTTTCTGTAGCATCACCACTGTCTTTTCGACACTGAATTTTCCTTCCACCAGACTGTAGTGGGCTTCCCAGATCATCTTCGCTCACTCACTTGATGGAACACACATATTGCCCAGACAACACAACAATCCATCCTGAAGATGGAAATTATCGACAACTGCATTTGCACCTAACATTTGGTAGGTGGTGGTGAAGTCCAGGTCTGCCTCATAGAGTTGGGGCCATCCAGAGGTCTCATGGCCATAGGAGTCTAGCACCGTGGTGAGTGCCGCTACTGGTGGTCTGTTGAGGCAACAAATGACATGATTGGTGCTTCCTGTTTTATACTTGATGCTGAGGTGGAATTGCTACAAGTATGTGGGCCACTTTTGATGGTGATCATTTTGAAATTTTCCTTGTGTCTGTATGAACTGTGGTGGCTTATGATCAGTGTGGATGATTGTCTCCTTCCCAAGAATGTAATGTCTCCACTGGCGGCAGGCTTTTACAATGGAGTACATTTCTTTGTCATAAATAGGGTACTTATAGACAACATCTGATAGTGTCTCACTATGATAGGCCACAGGTTGGCCGTGCTGAGTGCGAACGACACCCATCGCATATTCTGAAGGACTTGTCTCGATCTCAAAGGGATCTTACAGTTATGGTAGTGAAAGTACTGGGGTTGAGCACAATCGTTGCTTCAAATTGTCGAATGCTTGTTTTTGGGACCGACCCCACACAAATTTCACCTTACACCACCCCTGGTTATTTGGCTAAGGGCCCATGCAATATGGGAGAATCCCAACACAAACCTACGGTAGAAATTGGTAAGGCCCAAGAAGCTCCGAAGCTCAGTGAGTGTGGTTGGGGTTGGCCAGTCACGAATGAATTGAATCTTATTTGGATCCACATGTACGCCATGATGATCAATTATGTAGCCCAAGTAATGGACCCTGTCCATGCTGAAGGATCATTTTTCCAAGTTGGCATATAGCTTGTGCTGCCGCAGGGTGTGCATAACCTGCTGAATATGTTGCAAGTGTTTGGCCCAAGTCTTGCTGTAAATGGGAATGTCAAGTAGATACACCACTACAAAATTATTGGTGAAGGGTTGTAGGATATGGTCCATCATCCTCATGAAAGTGGCTAGAGAATTTGTCAAACCAAAGGGCATGACTAACCATTCAAAAAGTCCTTCCTTTGACTTGAAGGCATTTTTCCATACATCTGTCTGTTCTATCGGGACCTGGTGGTAGCCACACTTTAGATCAATCTTACTGAAGTATTTTCCCCCCGTGAGTTGATCAAGGAGGTCGTCGATTCGGGGAATTGGGTTCCAGTTTCTGACTGTGATTTTATTTAGAGACTGGTAATCAATGCAGAGTCACCAAGTTCCATATTTCTTCTGTACTATCACAATTGCACTCCCTCAAGGTGATGAGCTGGACAGATGTGTCCCTTGTGGAGTAGTTCTTGGATTTGTCACTTAATCTCCTCCTTCTCTAACAGAGAGCGATGATTGGATAGCCCATTGGGTAGTGGTGCACCGGGGTTCAGATCGATGGGGTGCTTGACCTGGAAATGAAGAGGTACCTCAGTAGGTGAGGAGAATATACCTGAGTATTCTTCCACGACCTTATCTACTTTATTTTGTTGTGTGGAGAGGTCGGCCACAGAGACCCTGGATGTGGCTATGATATTTATCTTATTTTGAGATCGAATCATGAAGAAGACAAACTTCCTCATCTGAGAGATGAACTTCCTGCATTTCTTAGCAGAGATCAAGGAAATAACACTAGGTGGGACTGCCTCGGGTATCCTGCACAATTTCCTATTCAAAGTAATAATAACACTATGAGGCCTAGAATCATATACAACATGACATTTCCATAAATAAGGTGGGCCCAAAAGAACATCAAAATCTTCGAGAGGAGCAACATCAAATAATACCTCGTCTTTCAAGGGCTTGATTCTGTATGACAATTGACACTGTTGGCTGACGTGAGGATCGCTTCCTTGGAGGAGCCATCCAATGGTGTAGGGTTGTGGGTGTTGTGTTTTCGACAGGGCCAACCTATTGATGACCTCTACTGAGATGAGGTTATTCTGGCTACCTCTATCCATGATGAAGTGCAGTGGGGTACCATTTACCCACATCTGTGGATGGAAGAGACATTCTCCTTCTGGCTCATCTGGTTCACCAGGTTGGAGCTTGGTGGTAGAAATGGTGGCATTGGGTTCCATGTCAATGATATGTCTTCCCCTTTATAGTTCTGGCTCAGATTTTAAACCCGCATCTGAGTCAGAGGCTTTCACTTCAGCCACCAGCAACTGCTTTGAGTGGCAATCAGTAGTGTTATGCCAAGGGCTCTTATGGAAGTCACACTACTTCTCGGTATCTTTATTTGTATTTCTGGTGTTCTTCTTTGCTTGTGGCTTGGAATGGTTGTCCTGATACTCTCCATTTTTTCTCTATGCTATGTTCTATGGGTTTGGGCTGCCCTTTCCTGGATTTTGTTGTGAGGGGTTCCCAGGCCCAAATTACTGCATCTTTTGTTTGAAATTCTTCTTGATTTTGATGGCATATCAGTAGGCCACGCCCGAGGATGAGATGTCCAAAAATTCCATTTTGTTCTGGATCTATCTATGTAGAGGGCCACGATACTTGACCATCATATGTCGCTCTGAATCTTTGATACCCAACTTGGTGCGCAAGGTATGAAATATATTCGTGAAATTTGGCACTGCTTGGTCTCTTTCTTGCCGTAGTGTGGTCCATTTGGTATACAAGTCATCCTAACTTACGACAGGGTAGTATTGTTCCTTAATATCATCCTTCAAGGAATCCCAGGTGGACATGACTATAAATAATGAGGGTTCCTATATTTCCTTTTGCTCACATAAATTTTCCCACCAATCTTTGACATGGGGAACGACTTTGAGGAGTGCAAAAGTAATATTTTCTCTATTCGAAAAGTTATGGACAAAAAAATAACCTTCTAGTAGATTCAACCACTCGTATATGACATCTACATCTATTTTACCTTCAAATATAGGAATATCGAATTTTATTTTTACCTTGAAGGGGGTGGCGTCTACGGTCGAAGAAGATGCGTCACCTGTTGGGAGTCGTCGAAGGATTTGCGCGAAACTATCCATCATCTAGTTCCTTTGTTGTGTGAGAGATTCCTCAATCAATAGTTTGAAAGGATCTCCTTTCCCATCATATTTCTTTTCTCCTGCGATGAGAGGTCGCTTGGTTGTGCGAGAGATTTTGTCCTCAAGAGAAACAAGCTCGAGACCCAACTCTTTGTACTTCGACCTCGTTGGGGACATGCATTAAGATGACAAGGAGCATACTGATATAATACCACTCATACATATTTTATGAGCATAAAGAAATGACTACAGATTTTTAACAGTTTCTTAACACAAAATAACAGAGATACAACAAAACTGGTTTTCTATTCAATAAGGAAAGAAGTTGAAACTGTAAAATGCAGCAGAAACAAGCTTGCTGTAATGGTGGTGGCTTATCTCTGAGAAGAGATGTGATGTCTGTGCTCATTCACAAGAAGATGATTACAATGAGGCTCTGAAGGAATTTTTACAATAAACAGGAATTCCAAAAACCCTAGACATCCAAAAACCTAACCCTAGGAGATGAAGCGCCAAAAGTCATGCGGGCCTCGTTTGGGTAAGTTAGTACATCAACTTCCCGGGGTCGTAACTTTTGCATACGATCTTCGTTTTAGGTGTGTGATATCCTGTTGGAAAGGTATCATGGAGGAGATTCATTTTGGGGGCTCAGTCATGCATTTTTTTTTTAAGATATCATTGAGAATATCAATATCAAAAAACCTTCATTTAGGCCTTCAAAATGGTCCCGAAAGTTAAAACTGCTAAAAATAGTATATTGCCAAAATTGTCAAAAAACTGTTTTGAGCCAGTTGGAAGAGGTGGGTGGCCATAGATATCCAAATAGATCAATCCTCCCTCCTTAGGAATCAATGGTATCCATTGCATTGAGTTCCCCCATAAGATGAGGAAATGTTTGTTGAATTTGGCCTTGGGTGAGCCACTTGACTTGTTGTAGAAGTTGCCCTGCTTTGATGACTCGATAAAGCTGGATCCTTTGTTGTTGAGTGACCTTGATCTGTGTGTCCACAATATGATTGTTGGATGCCTATTGTATGTATTCAATTTTGATCTCTATTGGTGTCATCTTCTCTGCTACGTCTGAGGTGTCCAATAATGGTGGGAAATAAGGGCGAAGGAGATCCACGTTGAACACTGGGTGTAGGCCAAGGAAAGGAGTAATGTTGAGCTCAAAATAATTATCTCCCATGGCCTTCATGATGGTGTACGTACCATGACAGAGTCGGAAAATATTTCTATCGAGTCCTATAAGAATTTCTGCAAGTGCAACTAAACTTTGTTGCCCATGTGAAACTTATGTGGCACCCGATGTTGATCATGGCACTGCTTGTACTTGTGATTGGACTTCTGTAGGATATCCTAAACCTGTTTGCGGATATGATGGATATGCTCAATGAATTAGGTGGCTTTGTCAGCTTCAGTTGGAGCAAGAGATGAGTCTGTTGAGGTGACTGCAAGGGGAAGTGTAACATCTATGGGACCCAATGGTTGGAATCCCAGCCCCACCTGAAAGGGGCTGTGGCCGGTTGAGATATGAAAGAATCGGTTGTAGCTATGTTGGACATAGGTAAGGCTCTCATCCCATGTGAGAGGGTGCTTTGAATTATAAATGTGAAGGATATTCACAATCATTCGATTGACGACCTCGGTTTGGCCCTCTGTCAGGGGGTGGAAGGACATGGATTTGGTGATCTTGGTGTCCAACATTGACAAGAGGCTCGACCAGAATGTGCTGAGAAATCGACTGTTCTGATATGAGAAAATGGTTTTTGGGATTCCAAAAGGTACCCAGACTCATTCAAATAATATCTTGGAAGTGGCCTCTGTTGTGATGTTCTTATTGCAGGCAACCATAATCACCATCTTAGAAAAGAGATCAACAACCACAAAAACACAATCATTTCCCCACTTGGTGGATGGGAGGCCCGACATGTAGTCCATTGAGATGGATTCTAATGGCCTATCAGGAGTCAGAAGAGGGGTGTACAGGCCCTATTTCTTAGTGGTCGGTTTGGCAATAACACAGGCAATGCAGGACCTGATATACCTGTTGACCTCCTGTCAAAGTTTCAGCCAATATAAATTTTTCTGTAGCATCAACACTGTATTTTCGATGCCAAAGTGTCCTACCACCTGACTGTAGTGGGATTCCCAGATCAGGTTCGCTCACTCTCTTGATGGAACACAGATATGGCCCAGACAACACAACAATCCATCCTGAAGATGGAAATTATCAACAACTGCGTTTGCACCCAACATTTGGTAGGTGGTGGCGAAGTTTGGGTCTGTCTCATAGAGTTGGGGCCATGAAAAGGTCTCATGGCCACATGAGTCTCGCATTGTGGTGAGTGCTGCGACTGGCGGTATGCTGAGGCAACCAACATTTCAATTGGTCCTTCCTGTTTTATACTTGATGTTGATGTGGAATTACTGCAAGTATGTGGACCACTTTTGAGGGTGATCATTATACAATTTTCATTGTGTCTGGATGAACTACAGTGGCTTATGATCAATGTGGATGATTGTCTCCTTCCCAAGAATGTAATGTCTCCACTGGCAGAAAGCTTGCACAATGGAGTACATTTCTTT
>JZKD02S0111264.1:771002-828863 GCA_000966675.3 Picea glauca
TTCAGACTCTCTAAATATGAAAAGATTGTCGAGTGATCTTGCTTCCTTTCACACTCGTTAAAAGGTCAGAAAGGGCGTCTTTCGAGCGATAGTTTAACCCTTTTTTGGTCTCGTTAGAATACTGTACGAAAAAGGAACTAAGAGAGTTCTCTTTTAAGTGTTTTTCCAAACTCTATAATCCCGAAAAACCTTCGAGTTTTCTGTCTTTGGACTCGTTAAAGCACACATCGACAGGCCCATACGGGACCGATCCCTTACTTTTTCCGGTTCGTTAAACAAAGGAAGAGGAACTTACCGAAGGTGAGTTATATCGAGCATGTGTTATCCTCCTCGAGCTCGTTAAATCAAAAAGAGGTACTCATCTATCTGGATGGGGGAAAAAAAATTGAAAGGGACAAGCCAAGCAGTCTTTTGAGAACATCATCCAGCATGTCTTGGAGTCGCCCTTGAACCTCTGCACTGAGCCAATCCTTGAGTTCCTTTCACTCCTTTGGGTCACCCGACGCAAGTCACAATACCCACTGCATAGTTTTGGTCCATGTCATGTTTCGTTGTTGTGCCTCAGTGTTCAAGGGAAGTATCCGCCTCAAGAGTCAGCCATCCCAAATAGTTTGCCTCAAAACCTGTGTCAGTCCATGTCCATTCGATCTACCAATTACATCTCCATGTCTGTTTCGTGTCATTGATGGGGGATACATCAAGGCCCTCCCTCGACGAGTCTATTCCTATCGACTCCAACACATTATCCGGGAATCAGACTTAGAAACTAATTAGTACTTTGGGACCTGCATGCCTCAATGGAAGGCCTCCTCACATTCGACAGTGGGTTTACATCATTGACCTCTGATCGAATGATTCCATGAATGTTCGACTTCAGCTCATCTATTCACATTCGATGGAATGTACTAAGGTACCTTGGGAATCATTGACATTAATGGTGATCTCCCTCGCACTTGTTAACGGTTTACCTCATTGATCAGTAATCAAGTGGTTTCTGCCATGTTCGACATCAAGAAATCTATTCACATGGTTAGAATCGTATCGCACAGGGATTGGTAAGAAGACCCTGGGTTGAGTAATTCACTTTGATATATGTTTCGCCTAGGTTGCGAAGGAGTTTTGGACAAAGAACACATACATTGTTACATAGATCCACTTTGTATTGGTCGTGGCTATGTCTTATCGTCTCATAGATCCACTATGTATTCTTCGTGGCTACGATCAGTCTGAGTTATCAAATTATAGATCCACAGTGTATCTTCGGTGGCTATACCCTTTTTACCAATGCGATTATGGATCCGCAGTGTATTTTATGGTGGCCATATCTTGCAAGTCTTGATCACCCAAGCATAGGTATGCCTGCCTTGGGTTTTAAAATATGTCATGATATTTGTTGGATGTTTGTGTGCAGCCTCCGTCAGGTTCTCCGAGTCTATACCCTTGCTTGAACGTCTGCAAAGTATTTCAGTCATCAGTTCGTATCTTCTGACTTCATAATTTGGGGGGAATTCTGTTACACGTCAAAATTGCTCAGTGTCGCATTGTCCCTATCGATCGTCGTAAGTGTCGCAAGTTGGTCGCTAGTGTTGCAAACGATGTTCAGGCATGATGCCATGATAACGACACTAAGGAGACACTTATAACATCTCACATGATTGATTTGAAGGAGGAGAACTAATCTACTGAAGTCAAACAACCTTTTGCCACCTGAAAGAACCAAAAAAACTGAGTTTTGGAGAGGAGCGCTCCCCCTTACACTATCTCGGAGCACCAACGCTCCCCAATACACTGTCAGGGAGCGTTATAACAATCCCCTGGCCCTTTTGAGGGAGCGCTATAGATTTTGAGAGCGCTGGCGCCCCCTAAATATTACTAGGGAGCGCTACAATGCTCTGATGGCCCTTTTGAGGGAGCGCTACCTATTCTGGGCGGTTTTTAAGCTGTTGAGATGAATGGGGGAAGCATCTTTTCATTCATGGAAGGCAGTTGGATTCGAATCCCTAGTCTAGCCATGATCCTAGGGAAGATCCTCAACTGAAGGAGGCAAATCCTCAAATTCCCCAAGGATATCTCAAGTGGTTGAAGCCTCTCCAAGGCTATATAAGCAAGTGTTCTAATGGTGAAAGAAAAAGGAAAAAGAGAAAATCACACCAAACTTATGATCTCATAAGTGGTGTTGGGGAAGGAAGAACTGAACATATGAAACTTATGATCTTGGAGGAAACTAACAGTCAGCCAAAGGAGAGTGATCAGTGAAGCTGCTGTTATCCAGGTTGTGAATCTTTCAGGCAAGGGTTAGACGAAGAGGACTCGACGAAGTTGTTGCATTCGCATCTACGATTGTAAGTACTGCTGTCGTTATTCTCATTAATATGACACGCTTGGCCTGTTTCTTTCTAGTTTGTGTCTGATGTTACATGAACTTATCATTCAGTGATAGATCTGTTTTCAAGCTAATGTCAATAGAGTAGGAAGTGGTTGTATCTTGTGTTGTCCACAGACCTCAGAGAGGAGCAAAGGATTGGAGCGCAACTCGGAGCGTGCAGGGACAAACGTCGATTGAAAGGTACTTCTGATATCCTCCCTTCTCATGCATTAGTTCAGATGGATTTGAAAGGAAGTCAGTGTCCACGTTAAGCATTTTTCTGTCTAGGGTTAAGGTCAAGCCTTAGAGGTGATCTACCTGTCCGCATGGAGATTTTCCTACAACATCGAGTGCCCTTGATATGTGTGTCCAAAATTTGATCATTGGATTCCTGTTGTATGCATTCAGGTTTGAGCTCTGTTGGTGTCAGCTGCTCTACTACATCTGAGGTGTCCAATAATGGTGGGAAATAAGGGCGAAGGAGATCCACGTTGAACATTGGGTGTAGGCCAATGTAAGGAGGATTGTTGAGCTCAAAATCATTATCCCCCATGGCCTTCATGATGGTGTACAACCCATAACAGAGTGGGCAAAGCTTCCTATGGGTTTCTGTAAGGCATTTTTTTTGCAAGTGCAACCAAACTTTGTTGCCCACTTGAAACTTATTTGGCACCCGATGTTGATCATGGCGTTGCTTGTACTTGTCATTAGACATCTTTAGGATATCTTGAACTTGTTCATGGATGTGCTGGATCCTCTCAATAAACCAGGTGGCTTTCTCAGCTTCATTTGGAGTAGGAGATGAGTCGGTCAAGGTGACCACAAGGGGAATTGAAACACTTATGGGACCCAATGGTTGGAATCCCAAACCATCTAAAAGGGGATATGGCCAGTTGAAATATGTAGGGCTCAGTTGTAGCTATGTTGGACATAGGGAAGCATGTCATCCCATGTGCGAGGGTGCTTTGAATTATACATGCGAAGGATATGCACAATCATTCGATTGACGCCCTTGGTTTGGCCATCTGTCTGGGGGTGGAAAGCCATGGATTTGGTGAGCTTGGTGTCCGGCAGTGACCAGAGGATCGACTAGAATGTGATGAAAAATGTACCAATATTGGTTCAAAGAAGAGTTGGGCAGTGGCCTCTTCTATGATGTTCTTCTTGTAGGCAACCAGAATCACCATCTTAGAAAAGCAATCAAAACCACAAAAACACAATCATTTCCCTGCTTGGTGGATAGGAGGCCCAACATGTAGTCCATTGAGATGGATTCCCATGGCCTGTCAGGAGTAGGAAGAGGGGTGTACATGCCCTATTTCTTAGTGGTCAGTTTGGAAATAGTGCAGGTAGTGCAGGACCTGATATACTTACTAACCTCTTATCGAAGTTTCGTCTAGTAGAAATGTTTTTGTAGCATCGCCACTATCGTTTTGACGCCGAAGTGTCCTACCACCCAACTGTAGTGGGATTCCCAGATCAAATTCTCTCACTCGCTTGATGGAACACATATATGGCCTAGACGACACAACAATCCATCCTGAAGATGAAAATTATCGACAACTGTGTTTTCACCCAACATTTGGTAGGTGGTGGTGAAGTCCATGTCTATTTCATAGAGTTGTTGCCAACCAGAGGTCTCATGGCCGCAGGAGTCTAGCACCGTGGTGAGTGCCAGGACTGGCAGTTTGTTGACGCAACCAACGATGCGATTGGTGCTTCTTTTTTTATACTTGATGTTGAGGTGGAATTGCTGCAAGTTTGTGGACCACTTTTGATGGTGATCATTCTGCAATTTTCCTTGTGTCTACATGAACTGCAGTGGCTTATGATCAGTGTGGATGATTGTCTCCTTCCTAAGAATGTAATGTCTCCATTGGAGGAAGGATTTCACAATGGAGTACATTTGTTTGACATAAGTAGGGCACTTACGAACAACCTATGATAGCGTCTCACTATGATAAGCCATGGGGTTTCCGTGATGAGTGAGAATGGTGCCCAACGCAAAGTCTAAAGCATTTGCCTCGATCTTAAAGGGTTGATGTAGGTCTGGTAGTGAAAGTACTGGGGCTAAGCACAAGTGTCGTTTAAAATCATCGAATGCTTGTTGTTAGGACCAACCCCACACAAATTTCTCCTTACCACCACCGTGGGTTATTTGGCTAAGGGCCCATGCAATATGGGAGAATCCCAACACGAACCTACGGTAAAAATTGGCAAGGCCCAAGAAGCTCCGAAGCTCAGTCAGTGTGGTTGGGGTTGGCCAGTCATGGATGACTTGGATCTTGGTTGGATCCACATGTAGGCCATGCTGATCAATTATGTACCCCAGGTAGTCAACCTTTTCCATGCCAAAGGAGCATTTTTCGAAGTTGGCATATAGCTTGTGCTACCGTAGATTGTGCAAAACCTGCTGAATATGCTGCAAGTGTTCAGCCCAAGTCTTGTTGTAAATGAGAATGTCATCTAGATACACCACTACAAAAGTATTGGTGAAGGGTCACAGGATATTGTCCATCATCCTCATGAAAGTGGCTGGAGCATTTGTCAAACAAGAGGGCATGACCAAGCATTAAAAAATCCCTTCCTTTGACTTGAAGTTGGTTTTCCATACATCTGTCTATTCTATCAAGACCTGGTGGTATCCGAAATTCAGATCAATCTTACTGAAGTATTTGGCCCCCATGAGTTGATCAAGGAGGTCATCGATTCTGGGAATAGGGTACTATTTTCTGACTTTGATTTTATTCAGAGCCCATTAATCAATGCAGAGTCACCAGGTTCCATCTTTCATATGTACCAACACGATTGGGCTCCCACAAGGTGATGAGCTGGGACGGATATGCCCATTGTGGAGAAGTTCTTGGATCTATCGCTTGATCTCATAATTCTCTAATAGAGAGCGACGATAGACTCTCCCATTGGGAAACAGTGCACCGGGGGTCAGATCGATGGGGTGCTTGACCTGATAGTGTAGAGGTACCCCAATAGGTGAACACAAGATATCTAATTATTCTTCCACTACCTTATCTACTTGCTTCTGCTATGTGGAGAGGTCAGTCACAGAGACCCTAGAAGTGGCTATGATATTTCAATTATTCTGATAGTGAATCACAAAGAAGACAAACTTCCCTATCTGAGAGATGACCTTCTTGTGTTGCTTAGCAGACATCAAGGAAATAACACTAGGTGGGATTGCCTCAGGTATCATGTACAATTTCCTGTTCAAAGTAATAATAACACTACCAGGCCTAGACTCGTATACAACATGATGTTTCCATAAATAAGGTTGGCCCAAAAGAACATCACAAAATTTGAGCGGAGAAACATCACACAATACCTCGTCTTTGAAGGGATTGATGCCTTACGAAAATCGACATTGTTGGCTGAAACTGAGATCACTTCCTTGGAAAAGACATCCAATGGTGTAGGGTTGTGGGTGTGGTGTTGTCAGTAGGGCCAACCACTTGAAAAATTCTGCTAAGATGAGGTTCTTCTAGCTACCGCTATCCACGATAAAGTGCAGTGGGGTGCCTTTTACCCACATCTATGAATGGAAGAGGCATTCTCCTTCTTCTGTCTCATCTAGTTCACCAGGCTAGAGCTTGGTGGTAGCAACGGTGGCACTGGGTTCCACGTCAATGGTCTGTCTTCCCCTTTCTAGTTTTGGCTGAGAGTTTGAACCCACATCTGATTTAGAGGCTTTCACTTCAGCTTCCAGCGACTGCTTTGAGCGACATTCAACAGTGTTATGCCAAGGGATCTTATGGAAGTCACACTACTTCCCGGTATCTTTCTTTGTCTTTTCGGTGTCCTTCTTTGCTTGCAACTTGTATTAGTTGTGCTAATACTGTCCATCTTTGATTTGTCCCTTTTTATGTGGGTTTGGGCCGCCCTTTCCTGGATTTTTTTGTGAGGGGTTCCTAGGGCCAAATTGTCGTGTCTTTTGTTTGAGCTTTTGCTCGATTTTGACGGCATATTGCTAGGCCGAGCCCAAATATTAGATGTCCAAAAATTCCATTTCAGTCTAGATGTATCTATGTAGAGCCCCATGATACTTGAGCACCAAATGTCACTTTGAATCTTTGATACCCAGCTTGGTGTGCAAGGTATGAAAGATATTCATGAAATATGGCACTGCTTGGTCTCTTTCTTGCCGCAGTGTGGTCCATTTGGTATACAAGTTGTCATAAATTCCAATAGGGTAGTATTGTTCCTTAATATAATCCCTAAAGGAATCCCAGGTGGCCATGACTATAAATAATGAGGGTTCCTCTGTTTCCTTTTACTCACAGGAAGTTTCCCACCAATATTTGACATGGGGAATGGCTTTGAGGAGTGCAAAAGCAATCTTTTTTCTATTCGAAAAGTTATGGATAGAAAAATAACCTTATAGTAGATTCAACCACTTGTATACAAAAACTGCGTATATATGAACTTCAAATATAGGAATACTGAAGTTTCTTTGTACCTTGAAGGGGGTGGCACCTTCGCTTGAAGAAGATGCATCGCCTGTTGGGAGTCATTGAAGGATTTGCGCAAAACTATCCATCATCTCGTTCCTTTGTTGCGTGAGGTATTCCTCAATAAATAGTTTGAAAGGATCTCCTGTCCTGTCATCTTTATTTTCTCCTATGATGAGAGGTTGCTTGGGTGTGCAAGAGATCTTGTCCTCAAGAAAAACAAGCTCAAGACCCAACTCTTTGTACTCCGACCTCGTTGGGGACATGCATTAAGACGACAAGGAGCAGACTGCTCTGATACCAATGATCCCGATTTTATGAGTAGAATGAAATGACTATAGATTATTAAAAGGTGCTTAAAACAAAATAATAGAGATACAATAAAACTAGTTTTCTATTCAATAAGAAAATAAGATGAAATTGTAAAATGTAGCGGAAACAAGCTTGCTAGAATGGTGGCGGCTTATCTCTGAGAAGAGATGTGATGGTTGTGCTCATTCACAAGAAGATGATTAAAATGAGGATTTGAAGGAATTTTTACAATAAACAGTAATGCCAAAAACCCTAGACATCCAAAAACCTAACCCTAGGAGATGAAGCGCCAAAAGTCATGTGGGCCCCATTTGGGTAAGTTAGTACATCAACTTCCTGTGGTCGTAACTTTTGCATACAATCTTCGTCTTAGGCGTGTGATAGCCCATTGGAAAGGTATCATCGAGGAGATTCATTTTGGGGTTTCAATAATTCCTTTCTCTATCATTGAGAAGCTCATTCCATAAAAACCTTAATTTAGGCCCTCAAAATGGCCCCGAAAGTTAAAACTGCTAAAAATAGTAAATTGCCAAAATCGTCAAAACACTGTTTTGAGGAAGTTGGAAGAGGTGGGTGGCCACCGATATCCACCTAGATCAATCCTGCCTCAGCAAGTAATGGTCTCCATTGCATTGATTTCCCCCATCAGATGAGGAAATTTCTGTTGAATTTGGCTTTGGGTGAGCCACTTGCCTTGGTGCAGGAGTTGCGCTGCTTTGATGACTCGATAAAGCTAGATCCTTTGTTATCACGTGCCCTTGATCTGTGTGTCCACAATTTGATCGATGGATTCCTATTTTATTTAGTCAGGGTTGAGCTCTATTGGTGTCAGCTGCTTTGCTACATCTGAGGTATCCAATAATGGTGGGAAATAAGGGAAAAGAAAATCCACGTTGAACATTGGGTGCAAGCCAAGGCAAGGAGGAAAGTTGAGATCAAAAGAATTATTCCCCATGGCCTTGGTGATGGTGTACGACCCATAACAGAGTGGGAAAAGCTTTCAATGGGGTCCTGTAAGGCGTTCTTTCTGCAAGTGCAACCAAAATTTTTCGCCCACCTAAAACTTATGTGGCACTCGATGTTGATCATGACATTACTTGTACTTGTCATTGGACTTCTATAGGATATCCTGAAACTATTGGTGGATGTATTGGATCTGCTCAATGAATCAGGTGGCTTTTTCAGCTTCATTTGGAGCAAGATATGAGTCGGTCGAGGTGACCGCAAGGGGAAGTGAAACATCTATGGGACCCAATGGTTGGAATACCAACCCCACTTGAAAGGGGCTGTGGCCGGTTAAGATATGTAGGGTTCGGTTGTAGCTATGTTGGAGATAGGGAAGGATCTCATCCCATGTGTGAGGGTGCTTTGAATTATACATGCAAAGGAAATGAAAAATCATTCAATTGACGACCTCGGTTTGGCCATCTGTCTGGTGGTGGAAGGTCGTGGATTTGGTGAGCCTTGTGTCTAGCAGTGACTAGAGGCTCGAATAGAATGTGCAGATAAATCGACTGTCCTGATCTGAGAAAATGGTTTGTGGGATTCCAAAATGTACCCATACTTGTTCAAATAAGAGCTTGGCAATGGCCTCTGCTGTGATGTTCTTCTTGTAGGCAACCAGAATCGCCATCTTAGAAAAGCGATCAACAACCACAAAAACACAATCATTTGCCTGCTTGGTGGATGGGAGGCTCGACATGTATTCCATTTAGATGGATTCCCATGGCCTATCAGGGGTAGGAATAGGGGTGTACAGGCCCTATTTCTTAGTGGTCAGTTTGGCAATAGCGCAGGCAGTGCAGGACCTAATATACTTGCTGACCTCTTGTCGAAGTTTCAACCAGTAGAAATGTTTATGTAACATCACCACTGTCTTTTTGACGCCGAAGTGTCCTACCACCTGACTATAGTGGGATTCCCAGATCAGCTTCGCTCACTCGCTTGATGGAACAAAGATATGGCCCATACAACACAACAATCCATCTTGAATATGAACATTATCGACAATTGTGTTTGCACCCAACATTTGGTAGGTGGTGGTGAAGTCCGGGTCTGTCTCATAGAGTTAGGGCCATCCAGAGGTCTCATGGCCACAAGAGTCTAGCACCGTGGTGAGTGTCGTGATTTTTTGTCTACTGAGGAAACCAATGACATGATTTGTGCTTCCTGTTTTATACTTGATGTTGAGGTGGAATTGCTACAAGTATGTGGACCACTTTTGATGGTGATCATTCTTCAATTTTCCTTGTGTTTGCATGAACTACAGTGGATTATGATCAATGTGGATGATTGTCTCCTTCCCAAGAATATAATGTCTCCACTGGAGGCAGGCTTGCACAATGGATTAAATTTATTTGTCATAAGTAGGGTACTTCCGAACAACATCTGATAGCGTCTCACTATGATAGGCCACGAGGTGGATGTGTTGAGTGAGAACGGCACCCACCGCATAGTTTGAAGCATCTGTCTTGATCTCAAAGGGATGATGCAGGTCTAGTAGTGAAAGTACTGGGGCTGAGCACAAGTGTTGCTTCAAATCGTCGAACACTTGTTGTTGGGACCGGCCCCACGCAAATTTCTCCTTACCACCACCTCTGGTTATTTGGTTAAGGGCCCATGCAATGTAGCAGAATCCCAACACGAACCTGTGATAGAAATTGAAAAGGCCGAAGAAGATTCGAAGCTTAGTGAGTGTGGTTGGGGCTGGCCAGTCACAAATGACTTGGATCTTGGTTGTATCCACATGTATGCCATGCTGATCAATTATGTATCCAAGTTAATGTACCCTGTCCATGCCGAAGGAGCATTTTTCTAAGTTGGCATATAGCTTGTGCTATCGCAAGGTGTGTAGAACCTATTGAATATGTTGCAAGTGTTTGGCCCAAGTCTTGATGTAAATGAGAATGTCATCTCGATACACCACTACAAAAGTATTGGTGAAGGTTCACAGGATATTGTCCATCATCCTCATGAAAGTGGCTAGAGCATTTTTCAAACAAAAGGGCATGACCAACCATTCAAAAAGGCCTTCCTTTGACTTGAAGGCGGTTTTCCATACATTTGTCTGTTCTATCGGGACCTGGTGGTAGCTAGACTTAAGATCAATCTTAATGAAGTATTTGCCCCCCATGAGTTGATCAAGGAGGTCATTGATTCGGGGAATCAGGTACCGGTTTCTGACTGTGATTTTATTCAGATCCTGGTAATCAATGCAGACTCGCCAGGTTCCATCTTTCTTCTGTACTAGCATGATTGGGCTCCCGTAGGGTGATGATATAGGATGGATGTGCTCCTTGTGGAATAGTTCTTGAATCTATCACTTGATCTCCTCATTCTATAATAGAGAGCGACGATAGACTGGCCCATTGGGCAGCGATGCACTGGGGGTCAGATCAATGGGGTGCTTGACCTAGAAGTGCAGAGGTACCCCAATATGTGAGGAGAATATATCTGAGTATTCTTCCATGACATTATCTACTTGCTTTTGCTATGTGGAGAGGTTGGCCTTAGAGACCCTCGATGTGGAAATGATATTTACCTTATTTTGAGAGTGAATAATGAAAAAGAAAAACTTCCCCATCTAAGAGATGACCTTTCTGCATTTCTTAGCAGAGATCAAGGAAATAACACTAGGTGGGACTACCTCGGGTATCCTGTACAATTTCCTGTTCAAAGTAATAATAACACTATGAGGCCTAGACTCATATACAACATGACGTTTCCATAAATAAGGTTGGCCCAAAAGAACATCACAAACTTCGAGAGGAGAAACATCACACAATACCTCGTCTTTGAAGGGCTTGATGCCATATGACATTCGACATTGTTGGCTGACGCGGAGATTGCTTCCTTGGCGGAGCCATCCAATGGTGTAGGTTTGTGGGTGTGGTGTTGTCGGTAGGGCCAACCGCTTGATGACCTCTACTGAGATGAGGTTATTCTGGCTACCGTTATCCACGATGAAGTGGAATGGGGTGCCTTTTACCCACATCTGTGAATGGAAGAGGCATTCTCCTTCTTATGGCTCATTTGGTTCACCAAGCTGGAGCTTGGTGGTCGCAACGGTGGCATTGGGTTCCGCATTAATGATTTGTCTTCCCCTTTTTGGTTTTGGTTCAGAGTATGAACCCGCATCTGAGTCAGAGTCTTTCACTTTGGCCACCAGGGACTGATTTGAGCGGCAGTCAGCAATGCTATGCCAAGGGCTCTTATGGAAGTCACACCACTTCCCGGTATGTTTCTTTATCTTTCCGATGTCCTTATTTTCTTGTGTCTTGGAATGGTTGTCCTGATACTGTCCATATTTTATCTGTCCTTTTTTCTATGGGTTTGGGCCGCCCTTTCCTGGATTTTTTGTGAGGGGTTCCTAGGTGCAAATTGTCGCGTCTTTTGTTTGAGCTTCTGTTTGATTTTGACAGCATATTGGTAGGCCGCTCCTAAGGATGAGAAGTCCAAAAATTCCATTTCGGTCTAGATGTATATATGGATAGTGCCATAATACTTGAGCACCAGATGTCACTCTGAATCTTTGATACCTAGCTTGTTGTGCATGGTATGAAAGATATTCTTGAAATTTGGCATTGCTTGGTCTCTTTCTTGCCGCAGTGTGGTCCATTTGGTATACAAGTCGTCATAAATTCCGACAGGGTAGTATTGTTCCTTAATAGAATCCTTGAAGGAATCCCAGGTGGTCATGACTGTAAATAATGAGGGTTCCTCTGTTTCCTTTTTCTCACAGAAAGTTTACCACCAATCTTTGACATGGGGAATGACTTTGAGGAGCCCAAAAGTAATCTTTTCTCTATTCGAAAAGTTATGGACAGAAAAATACCCTTCTAGTAGATTCAACTGCTTGTCTACAAAATATGTGTCTATTTGACCTTCAAATATAGGAATATCAAAGTTTATTTGTACCTTTAAGGGGGTGGCACCTTCGCTTGAAGAAAATGTGTCACCTATTGGGAGTTGTCGAAGGATTTTCACGAAACTATCCATCATCTCATTCCTTTATTGCATGAGGGATTCCTCAATCAACAGTTTGAAAGGATATCCTATCGATTCATCTTTATTTTCTCCTGTGATGAGAGGTTTCTTGGGTGTGAGAGATTTTGTCCTCAAGAGAAAGAAGCTCGAGGCCCAACTCTTTGTACTCCAACCTCGTTGGGGACATGCATTAAGATGACAAGGAGCAGACTACTCTGATATCACTGATCCATATTTTATGAGCATAATGAAATGACTACAAATTATTAATAGGTTCTTAACAAAAAATAACAGAGATACAATAAAAATTTTTTTCTATTCAATAAGGAAATAAGCTGAAACTGTAAAATGCAGTGGAAACAAGCTTGCTGGAATGGTGGCAGCTTATCTCTGAGAAGATATGTGATGGTTGCGCTCATTCAAAAGAAGATGATTACAATGATGCTCTGAAGGCATTTTTATAGTAAACATGAATTCCAAAAATAGTATACATCCAAAAACCTAACCCCAGGAGATGAAGTGCCAAAAGTCATGTGGGCCCCGTTTGGGTAAGTTAGTACATCAACTTCTCGGGGTCGTAACTTTTGCATACGATCTTTGTTTTAGGCCTATGATAGCCTGTTGGAAAGGTATCATTGAGGATATTAATTTTGGGGGCTCAATCATGCCTTTGGCTATCAATGAGAATCTCGATCCTGAAAAACCTTCATTTAGGCCCTCAAAAGTTAAAACTGCTAAAAATAGTAAATTGCCAAAATTATCAGAAAACTGTTTTGAGCCAGTTGGAAGAGGTGGTTGGACACCGATATCCACTTGGATCAATCCTCCCTCCTTAGGAAGAAATGGTATCCATTGCATTGATTTCCCCCATTAGATTAGGAAATTTCTACTGAATTTGGCCCCGGGTGAGCCACTTGCCTTAGTGTAGGAGTTGCCTTGCTTTGACAACTCGATAAAGTTGGATCATTCGTTGTTGAGTGACCTTGATCTATGTGTCCACAATATTATCATTGGATTCTTGTTATATGTAGTCGGGGTTGAGCTCTATTGGTATCAACTGCTCTGCTACATCTGAGGTGTCCAATAATGGTGGGAAATAAGGGTGAAGGACATCCACGTTGAACACTAGGTGCAGGCCAAGGAAAGGAGGAATGTTGAGCTCAAAATAATTATCCCCCATGGCCTTGGTGATGGTGTACAACCCATAACAGAGTGGGAGAAGATTCCTATGGGGTCCTATAAGGTGTTCTTTCTACAAGTGCAACCAAACTTTGTCTCCCACATGAAACTTATGTGGCACCTGATGTTGATCATGGCACTGCTTGTACTTGTCATTGGACTTTTGCAGGATATCCTGAACCTATTGGTTTATGTGATGGATCCGCTCAATGAATCGGGTGGCTTTGTCARCTTCAGTTGGAGCAGGATATGAGTCGGTCAAGGTGACCGCAAGGGGAAGTGCAACATCTATGGGACCCAATGGTTGGAATCCCAACCCCACCTGAAAGGGGTTGTGGCCAGTTGAGATATGCAGGGCTTGGTTGTAGCTATGTTGGACATAGGAAAGGATCTCATCCCATGTGCGAAGGTTTTTTGAATTATACATGCAAAGGATACACACAATCATTTGATTGACATCCTCGGTTTGGCCATCTGTATGGGGGTGGAGGGTCATGGATTTGGTGAGATTGGTGTCCAGCAGTGACCAGAGACTCGACTAGAATGTGTTGAGAAATTGACTGTACTGATCGGAGACAATGGTTTGTGGGATTCCAAAATGTACCCAGACTCATTCAAATAAGATCTTGGCAGTGGCCCCTGTTGTGATGTTCTTCTTGCAGGCAACCAAAATCGCCATCTTAGAAAAGTGATCAACAACTACAAAAATGAAATCATTTCCCTGCTTGGTGGATGGGAGGCTCGACATGTAGTCCATTGAGATGGATTCCGATGGCCTATCAGGAGTAGGGAGAGGGGTGTACATGCCCTGTTTCTTAGTGGTCAGTTTGTCAATAACATAGGCAGTGTAGGACCTGATATACTTGTTGACCTCCTGTCGAAGTTTCGGCCAGTAGAAATGTTTTTGTAGCATCGCCACGGTCTTTTCGACGCTGGAGTGTCTTGCCACCTGACTGTAGTGGGATTTCTAGATCAAATTTTCTCGCTCACTTGATGGAACACAGATATGGCCCAAATGACACAACAATCCATCCTAAAGATGGATATTATCGAAAACTGTGTTTGCACCCAACATTTGGTAGGTGGTGGCGAAGTCCAGGTCTGTCTCATAGAGTTGGGGCCATCCATAGGTCTCATGGCTGCATGATTCTAGCACCGTGGTGAGAGCTGTGACTGGCGGTCTGCTAAGGAAACCAATGACGTGATTGGTGCTTCTTGTTTTATACTTGATGTTGAGGTGGAATTGTTGCAAGTATGTGGACCACTTTTGATGGCGATCATTCTGCAATTTTCCTTGTGTCTGCATGAACTGTAGTGGCTTATGATYAGTGTGGATGATTTTATCCTTCCCAAGAATGTAATGTCTCCACTGGAGGTAGGCTTGCACATTGGAGTACATTTCTTTGTCGTAAGTAGAGTACTTACGGACAACATCTGATAGCGTCTCACTATGATAGGCCCCGAGGTGGTCATGCTGAGTGAGAAGGACGCCCACCTCATAGTCTGAAGCATTTGTCTCAATATCAAAGGGTTGTTGCAGGTCTAGTAGTGAAAGTAATGGGGCTAAGCACAAGCGCTGCTTCAAATCATCGAACGCTTTTTTTTGGGACCGACCCCACGCAAATTTTTCCTTACCACCACCCCTGGTTATTTGGATAAGGGCCCATGCAATATGGGATAATCCCAACATGAACCTACGGTAGAAATTGGTAAGGCCCAAGAAGCTCCGAAGCTTAGTGAGTGTGGTTGGGGCTGGCCAGTCACGAATGACTTGGATATTGGTTGGATCCACATGTACGCCATGCTGATAAATTATGTAGCCCAGGTAATGGACCTTGTCCATGCTGAAGGAGAATTTTTCCAAGTTGGCATATAGCTTGTGCTGCCGCAAGGTGTGCAGAACCTGCTGAATATGATGCAAGTGTTTGACGCAAGTCTTGTCGTAAATGAGAATGTCATCTAGATACACCACTACAAAATTATTGGTGAAGGGTTGCAGGATATCCTCCATCATCCTCATGAAAATGGTTGGAGCATTTTTCAAACCAAAGGGCATGACCAACCATTCAAAAAGGCCTTCCTTTGACTTGAAGGTGGTTTTCCATACATCTGTCTGTTCTATCGGGACCTGGTGGTAGCCAGACTTTAGATCAATCTTACTGAAGTATTTGCCCCCATGAGTTGATCAAGGAGGTTGTCAATTTGGGGAATTGGGTACCTGTTTCTGACTGTGATTTTATTCAGAGCCCAGTAATCAATGCAGAGTCGCCAGGTTCCATATTTTTTATATAGCAACACGATTGGGCTCTCGTAAGGTGATGATATGGGATGGATGTTCCCCTCGTGGAGAATTTATTGGATCTATTGCTTGATCTCCTCATTCTCTAACAGAGAGAATTGATAGACTGGCCCATTGGGCAGCGGTGTACCAGGGGTCAGATCAATGGGGTGCTTGACCTGACAGTGTAGAGGTATCTCGGTAGTGAGGAGAAGATATATGAGTATTGTTCCATGACCTTATCTACTTTCTTATGCTGTGTGGAGAGGTCGAATGCAGAGACCCTGGATGTGGCTATGGTATTTCACTTATTCTGAGAGTGACTCACGAAGAAGAGAAACTTCCCTGTCTGAGAGATGACCTTCCTGCATTGCTTAGTAGAGATCAAGGAAATAACACTAGGTGGGACTGCCTCGGGTATCCTTTACAATTTCCTGTTCAAAGTAATAATAACACTACGATGCCTAGACTCATATACAACATGGAATTTCCATAAATAAGGTTGGTCCAAAATAACATCACAAAATTTGAGAGGAGAAACATCACATAATACCTTGTATTTGAAGGGCTTGATGCCATACGACAATCGACATTGTTGGCTGTCGCAGAGATCGCTTCCTTGGCAGAGCCATCCAATGGTTTAGGGTTGTGGGTGCAGTGTTGTCGGCAGGGCCAACCACTTGATGAACTTTGCTGAGATGAGGTTCTTATGTCTACCTCTATCCACGATGAAGTGTAGCGGGATGCCTTTTACCCACATCTATGAATGGAAGAGGCGTTCTCCTTCTTTTGGCTCATCTGGTTCACCAAGCTGGAGCTTGGTGGTAGAAACAGTAGCATTGGGTTCTGTGTCAATGATCTATATTCCCCTTTTTGGTTCTGGCTCAGAGTCTGAACTTGCATCTGAGTCAGAGGCTTTTACTTCGGCCACCAGTGACTACTTTAAGAAAAAGTCAACAGTGTTATGCCAAGGGCTCTTATGGAAGTCACACCACTTCCCGATACATTTCTTTGTCTTTTCGGTGTCCTTCTTTGCTTGCATATTCGACTGATTGTCCTGATACTGTCCATCTTTGCTCTATCCTTTGTTCTATGGGTTTGGGCCACCCTTTCCTGGCTTTTGTTGTGTGGGGTTCCCCAGCCCAAATTGTCGCGTCTTTTGTTTGAGCTTCTGCTTGATTTTGACGACATATCAATAGGCTATGCCCAAGGATGATATGTCCACAAATTCCATTTCGGTCTAGATGTATCTATGCAGAATGTGGCGATACTTGAGTACCAGATGTCTCTCTGAATCTTTGATACCCAACTTGGTGCGCAAGGTATGAAAAATATTTTTGAAATCTGACACTGCTTGGTCTCTTTCTTGCTGCAGTGTGGTCCATTTGGTATACAAGTCGTCATAACTTCCGACAGGGTAGTATTGTTCCTTAATAGAATCCATGAAGGAATCCCAGGTGGACATGACTATAAATAATGAGGGTTCCTCTGTTTCCTTTTGATCACAGAAAGTTTCCCACCAATCTTTGACATGGGGAATGACTTTGAGGAGCACAAAAGTAATATTTTCTCTATTCGAAAAGTTATGGATAGAAAAATACCCTTCTAGTAGATTCAACCAATTGTCTACAACATCTGCATCTATTTGAACTTCAAATGTAGGAAATTCAAAGTTTATTTGTACCTTGAAGGGTGTGAAACCTCTGCTCGAAGAAGATGCACCTCTTGTTGGGAGCCATCAAAGGATTTGCGCGAAATTATCCATCATCTCATTCCTTTTTTGCATGAGGGATTCCTCAATCAATATTTTGAAAGGATCTCCTATCACGTCATATTTATTTTCTCCTACAATGATAGGTCTCTTGGGTGTGTGAGAGATTTTGTCCTCAAGATAAACAAGATCGAGACCCAACTCTTTGTAATTTGACCTCGTTGGGGACATGCATTAAGATGACAAGGAGCAGACCGCTCTGATACCACTGATCTAGATTTTATGAGCACAATGAAATGACTACAGGTTATTAACAGGTGCTTAACAAAAAATAATAGAGATACAATAAAAATGGTTTTCTATTCAATAAGGAAATAAGTTGAAATTGTAAAATGCAGCAGAAACAAGCTTGCTGGAATGGTGGCGGCTTATCTCTGAGAAGAGATGCGACGACTACACTGATTCGCAAGAAGATGATTACAATGAGGCTCTGAAGGCCTTTTTACAATATATAGGAATTCCAAAAACCGTATACATCCAAAAACTTAACCCTAGGAGATGAAGTGCCAAAAGTCATGTGGGTCCCATTTGGGTAAGTTAGTACATCAACTTCCCGGGGTTGTAACTTTTGCATACGATCTCTATTGTAGGCATGTGATAGCCTCTTGGAAAGGTATTGTCGAGGATATTCATTTTGGGGGCTCAATAATGACTCAATATATGATTGAGAAACTTGATCCCTTAAAACCTTCATTTAGGCCCTCAAAATGGCCCCAGAAGTTAAAACTGCTAAAAATAGTAAATTGCCAAAATTGTCAGAAAATTGTTTTGGGCCAGTTGGAAGAGGTGGGTGGCCACTGATATCCACCTGGATCAGATTTTCTACAATAATCTCAAATATGTTGAATTCAAGAAGGTCATAGCTCGGATCTAATGCAATAAGATTGGATCTATTGCATGCAAGAAAGATTCATTGCATGCACTCCAGAATATGTTGCCAATATAAATCCACGCTATATATCTTATCTAAATATGATTGAAACTGAACCTGTAAATTAAGTGAATCCTTAAGGAAGGATCTAATCCTATACTATGAATCCTGATGAAGAATCTTGGTGATTCTTCCGATGGACTAGGGTGTGTCTCTCAACACCGAAATCTATTAATGGTGGTGGTTTCCTCCATAAATCAACAAAACATGAAGAATGTCACCATACTTCTTCTATGATGTCTAATTCTCAACTCAACTCATGAATAATGGTGAATTAGATCAACTTTTCTCCTTTATACTCCCCTCCTCATCTAATTTCCCATTCACTTTATTAATTAAGTGACTTTTCCCTAAGTTTCGACTTAATAATCACTTAAGTCACTTAAAACACCTTTTTGCTTCTTATTTCATAGTCACTTGGATTAATTAAGTGATTTTTCCTAAGTTTCATCTTAATAACCATTTAAGTCACTTAAAACACCTTTTTCTCATCTAATTCCACATTCACTTTAATTAATTAGTGACTTTTCCTAAGTTTTATATTTAATTATTCTTTTAAGTCACTTAATCACCTTTTTCCACTTTATTACTTAATGTCAGTCTCAAATTAGGATTTTCTAGTAAATGACACTAAATAATTCTTTTATTCCCTTTTTCTCCCAACTATAGCCTACAAGAATCAGTATAAGCTGTTGATTCGCTCCTCCTGGAGTCTCGGTTGATTACAATTATAACAAATGATTGGTCCTCTACCAAATCCACTTCGTCCTTGACCTCTACCGAATCCTCCTTGTCCACCCTAGTTAAATCCTCTCACAATATTGTACTGTGGAACTCCTCTTTCTACTATGGCATTTTATTCTTGGATTTTGTACGCATCCAAAGTGTTCTCTCTCATTAAGTCGAATGCAGAAAAATATTTCTCATTGTGTCCTATAGTTTTGCAAAAATATGATGGAGGAGCATCGTACAAAGCCAAAGCACGTGCCTAGCCAAAGGAACAACTGAACGCGCGGATGAAAAAGGACATTTGTTTATGAAAATGTTTTGAATTTTGAAATCTGAAGCATTAATGTAATAGCTAGGATAAGCGTACTTACATTTATATCTTGGAGTTGTGAACAGATCTTGAGCGATTTATCTCATCTGTTGGATGTAATAGACATTTAAGTCTCTTTAATGAAGGTAGGTGGATGTAATTTAATAGATTAGACAGTTTAAGAGAATAGGAGGGAAAATGGATTATAGACACCCTCACCCTTGTATCATTGTAACATTAAGATGATCATTTAGAATTCATAAGATGTAGAGCTGTAGCAGAGAGCTATAGAGAAGAACCCATGTATAGGAGCACTTGAGTTAATATATAAGACTTTGACTCAAATTTCATGGTGTTATGATGCTCACTGTTTACATTAGTTAAATGGTATGTTTACGGTTGTTTTGTTTCTCTGTTATGCATTTATTCCAATGTTGTATTGTGTGTATGATTTCATGTTGAATGTATGAAGTCCTTGAAAGAGGAAGAATGAGTTTCAATTATTTCTCTCCCTAAGAATTCCTGCAAGGACTGCAGTGAACGTCCGCAAGGTGTGCGTTGATGAGGGTCTGAGTTTTATCTCAGAAATCTCAGGAGAGATATCGTTGTTCTCATACCAGCAGAGGTGCGGGTGAAGCACAGAGCTGTGCAAGGTGTGTGCAGGCTGGTTGAAATCTTTGAACTTATCAACCAAGGGGAAAGTTGAAGGACTACTGTTGCAAAGAGTGCACAGGGTTGAAGATTCAAATAACCATAGGTTATTTGAAGGTTTTCCGCAAGGAGTGTGAGTAGGGATTCCTTTTGGAGGCTTGAATTTGTAAGCGAGAGCTCAGGAGGGATAGTACCTTTGAAGTGTTCAAAGGGAGGCAGAGATTGAAATCATCTTGAAGAAGACAAGTTCAGGTGGAAGGACGGCAAGTCATTTTGGCCCAAGATTTGTGAGAAGAGTGAATGGACAGCGAGAAGCCTTCGTGAAAGAAGTGTCAAAGTTGCGAGAGTTGTTGGATCTTGCAGATTTGAAAGGTGGTTAGAGGATGGTGAAACCCGTCACCCAAGATTCGAAGGTCAATATGAGTCATTGATCTCGTTTCAACCCACATCGTTGGATCATTTCGCGAATTCGGGGTTCGTGAGTTTGGAGGGCAGACCAAATTCTTGGTTTTGTGAAGTCCTGAGTTGCGAGGAGTAGGGAAGGAGATCCAGACCGTTGGATCCAAGCCACGGGAGAACCGTTGGATCAGAACCTTCGCGGGGTATCGCGTATCGGGGGTTCGGGGGTTGAAAGAATTTCTTTTCGACTATGAAGGAAAGAAGTGCCGAGTTCCGAAGTCTCATATGAATATGTAACACATTTGTTAGGTGGGGTCATGTGGTCGACAAGTGGCATAACAACAAGCACCTAGAGAAAGGTGGAAGCGAGTGATAGGTGGAGGACACACGTCGCCTGGGAAGGAGTCAACCCATTGTTGACTTATCGCATCTCGGGGATTCGCAAAGGAGGAGCATGAGGGCTCAACATTCCAACTCGCAAAGTTGTGAGTTGCGAGGGGTGCTAGAGTTAGGCCCTAGCCGATGGTCACTTGTAGAGGTGCTAGCGAGGAAGGAGCCATACCCGTATCGCATCTCGGGTATTGGAGGTTTGGATTCGAGGGTCTTCAACTCACGAACTCCCGAGATTGTGAGTCATGAAAGATTCTTGCACTAAGCCTCGGGTTGTGGTCACATGGAGACGTAAGGCTCACGCTTGGTGTTAAGTTGTGCAAGTCAGGTTTTCACAAAGGACTTGTGGATCGGATTCGTTGAAGGTTCCAGCAGGGAACCAAAGGTGGCATTTTGGCTCAAGTAAAATTTAGAACGATCCTGTGTGAATCTCGGACATAGGGTCGGGGGTCTGCGTTAGTTGTGGTATCAGAGCCTGGAACAATTTCTTTGCTTTCTGTAGCAGAGAGAAGGGAGAAAATTTTATAGCCATGCCCTTGAGAAGAAGAGACAGGCCATTACTTGATCCAGTAGTGGAAAGGGAAATGCTCGAATTACGTGCCAATCTTGATGCTATGGAGACTGCACAAAGGCACACAATTGTTGTTGGGGATATCAGTGAAGCTGAAAGTGAAAATGACGCTGGAAACAAAGAAGAAGAAGTTGCAGAAGAACACCTATTCAGGGCTGTTGCAAGGATAGGTGCCAGAGAAAAAATGGACATTCCAGTGTATGAGGGAAACTTGGATGTTGAAGAGCTTCTAGAACGGATTAGAGCTCTAGACAAATACTTCGACTATGAGGATGTCGAGGAAGACAAGAAAGTCCAACATGCCATTACTAGACTAAAAGGGCATGCATCACTATGGTCGGATGAATTGCAGGCTGACAGACGTTGCGAGGGAAAGAAGAAAATCAAAAGCTGGGATAGAATGGTTGCAAAGATGAAAGCCAAGTTTATACCTAGGTATTATCAAATCAATCTATTTTGAGGGATGCATAATTTGAGATATAAGTTGATGTCAGTGAAAGAATACACTGAAGAATTCTACAGGATAGACATCAGAGTAGGTCATCGGGAAAGCGATGATGAAAAAGTTTCTAGGTACATGAATGGTTTGCGATATGACATTCAAGATGAGATGAGCATGATGACCATTTGAAATGTGGAATATGCTTATCAGATGGCTCTGAAAGATGAAGAGAAGTTGAGCCAGAAGCAAGGTCAAAGAGGTTGAGGTAGAAGTCAAATCAGAGGCAAGACAATTGCCCATGAAAAAATTCAGAAAACTAAGGAGGAGGAGAAGAAACCTCAAACTCAACCTGAGAGGGGAGGAAGCTCATAGGGAAGGCAATATGCTAATAGAAACACATTTCCTCGAGCCAGAGGAAGAGGAAGAGGTAGAGGAGGCGAAGTGAAATGCTTTGTCAGTGGAAAAATCAGACATAAATCCTATGAGTGTCCAGATAATAAGAAATATGGTGGTGAAACTCACCTTGCCAAAGCTCAAGGATGAAATGTTGAGGCAGAAGACACTGAGGGTGGAAGATCCTTAATGATGAGGAAAGTTCTCTTGAAGCCAGAGAAGGAACCAAAGAAATCGACCTGAAGAAACAGTCTATTTAGGATTTCTTGCAAAACTAAGGATAGAGTATGCAAGGTCACAGTGGAGAGTGGTAGCACAAATAATCTCGTATCTATAGATACGGTAGAAAAGATGGAGCTAGAGACTGTTGCACATCCAAGCCCATACAGAGTTTTGTGGCTACAAAAAGGACATCAGGTAAATGTCACTAAACAATGTTTAGTTGAATTTAAAATAGGAGGATATAAAGATGAAATATTATGTGATGTCATTCCCATGGATGTTTGTCATCTATTGCTGGGTAGACCATAGAAATATGACAAAAACGTGGTTCATGATGGGAGAAAGAACACGTACACCCTGGAGAAAAATGGTAGGACTCACATGTTGCTGCCGATTAAGGATAAAGAGGTGAAAACATAAATGAGCAACATTGTACTTCTCATGACTGGGAAGGAACTTCTTAATGAGTTTAAGAAGAAGGAAGACACACAATTTATTGTGGTCAGGAAACCCAAAATTGTTTTGACTAGTATGAGAATAGATGATCTATCAGAAGAAATTTAGGAGTTGCTGGAAGAATTTGCTGATATAGTAGTGGAAAAACTACCTTGTTCATTGCCACCTATCAGGAGTATAATTCATCATATCGATCTTATACTTGGATCCAGTTTACCGAACAAGGAAATGTACAGGTTGACGCCGTAGGAAAATGAAGAAGTTAAGAGACAGGTCCAAGACTTAATGGACAAAGGATTGATTCGGGAAAGATTGAGTCCATGCGTTGTTCCGAAAGTGCTCAGCCCAAAGAAAGATGGAGGCTAGAGAATGTGTACAGACTCAAGGAAAATCAATAAGATTACCATTAGATACAGATTTCCATTGCCAAGGATGGATGACTTGATGGATTGCTTGAGTGGAGGAAGATTTTTTTCAAAGATTGATTTGAAAAGCTGGTATCATCAAATTCGAATGAGGGAAGGTGATGAATGGAAGACAACATTCAAGACGAATGAAGGGCTATATGAATGGCTTGTCATGCCATTTGGCTTAACGAATGTGCCCATTACTTTAATGAGGTTGATGAACGAAGTCTTGAAGGATTTCATTGGGAAATTTGTCATTGTATATCTTGATGATATATTAATTTTTAGCAAAACAAAAGCATAACACTTAAATCATTTAGCTGCAGTAATGAGGAGATTACAACAAGAGAAATTGTTGATCAATATGAAAAAATCATCATTTACGAGGACATAACTCATTTATTTGGGTTTTGTTGTATCTGCAAATAAACTGAAAATGGATTCAGAAAAGATAGAGCCGATTAAGGATTGGCCATCGCCGAAGAGTATATTCGAAGTACGAAGATTCCATGGTTTGGCTAGCTTCTACAGGAAATTTATCCGAAAATTTAGTGGAATTAGCGCACTGATGATGGATATAGTGAAGAAAAGACATAAATATTTTCACTGGACAAAGGAAGCAGAGAAGAGCTTCAAGCTTCTGAAGAAGAAGATCATTGAGCAACCAATTCTGGTTTTGCCATATTTCAGCAAGACATTCCAGGTCATGTGTGACACGAGTGTATTTTCAATTGGAGCAGTCTTGAGCCAAGATGATAGGCAGATCATGTGCTTTAGTAAAAAACTAAATGAAGCAAATATTAAGTACTCCACACATGAAAAATAATTATATGTAGTCATACAAGCGCTGAAGAAATGGAGACATTGTTTGGTTCCCAAGGAGTTTGTTTTGTACATTGATAATCACGCTTTACAATTCATGACTCGATAGGAGAAGTTGAACCAAAAACATGCTAAATGGGTTGAATACATGTAGAAGTTTACTTTTGTGATTAGCATATTTCTGGAACTGCTAACAAAGTTGTTGATGCTTTGAGTAGGAAATGTTTTCTTATGCAGGAATTCAGAGTCAAGAATTTGGATTTTGATAACCTCAAAGAAATGTACAGAGATGATCCAGACTTCAAGGAGGCATATGAGGCATCTGAGAATCCAATTCTCAGAGATAGAAGCCAATGGACTGAATACATGATCCAGGATGGATTATTGTTCAGGGGAAATCAACTATGTATTCCAAAATGCTCCATGAGGGAGAATTTGCTGAAGGAAAAACACAATGGAGGATTGGCTGGACATTTTGGTCATGACAAGATGTTCTCAAAGTTGAATGGCTCATATTTTTGGCCAAGGATGAGGAAAGATGTCAATAAATTTGTGGACAGGTGCATAATTTGTCAGCACATGAAAGGAAAAAGGCAAAATACATGGTTATACCAACTGTTACCCATTCCTGAAAGGCCATGGGATGTAGTGAGCATGGATTTTATATTGGGGCTGCCAAGGACACATAAGGGATATGATTCAATCTTTGTGGTAGTCGACAGATTTTCAAAAATGGCACATTTCATACCATGCTAGAAAACCAGTGACACAACTCATATTGTGAACATATTTTTCAAGGAAGTCGTCAGACTTCATGGTTTTCCAAAGAGTATCATGTCTGATCGAGATACCAAGTTCGTGGGACATTTCTAGAGGACCTTATGGAAGAAGACGGGGACAAACTTGTCTTTTATCTCAGCATATCATCCTCAGACGGATGGACAGATAGAGGTCATGAACATGAGCTTGGGAGATTTGTTAAGAAGCTTAGTGACTGAATACCACAGTCAATGGGATCACATTCTGCCACAGGCAGAAATCACTTACAATGATTCACTCAATAGAAGCACAGGGCATAGTCCATTCCAGATTGTATATGGAATGCAGCCAAGGGGAGTTTCTGAATTGAAATATTCGAAACAAAATGAATTAAGGAGTGCTAGTGCAGAGGACTTTGCAGAAGGAATGAAGGATCTTCACAACCAAGTTAAGGAGCGATTGCAAAGTTCAAGTCAAGAATACAAGTGGAGAGCAGATGAACACAGGTGAGAACTTGAATTTGAAGTTGGTGATCTGATTCTTGCACATCTGAGGAAGGAGAGGCTCCCAAGGGGAACATATAACAAACTGAAGATGAAAAAGATTGGACCATGCAAAGTCATAAGGAAATTTGGGGCAAACGCATATGATAATGAATTACCCGATGGGGTCAGAATCTCACCGATATTCAATGTCATGGATTTGTACCCTTATAGAGCTGAAGAAGCAGGAGAAAAGGACGAGTAGGAAGAAGTCCAATGGAAAAAACAAATGCTTGTAGCTGAAAAGCCACAGATGGAAAGAATAATTGCAAGAAGATTAGCAGAAAGACCAGGAGAAAGGAGTATTTTGAATACTTGGTCAAGTGGAAGGGACATCCAGCGGAAGATGCCAGTTGGGAGGATAAAGCAGAAATTTAAAAGCATGGATAGACTGTGTAAGAGCTCATGAGCAGGAGTTCATGAAAATTTTCAAGCGAGGGAGTATGATGCAGGGGCATCATACAAAGCCAAAGCATGTGCCTAGCCAAAGGAACAACTGAACGTGTGGATTAAAAATGACTCGTTTTATGAAAACGTTTTGAATTTTGAAATCTGAAGCATTAATGTAATAGCTAAGAGAAGTGTAATTATATTTATATCTTGGAGTTGTGAATAGAGCTTGAGCGATTGCTCTCATATTTCGGATGTAATAGGCATTTAAGTCTGTTTAATGAAGGTAGGTGGATGTAATTTAATAGATTAGATAGTTTAAGAGTGTAGGAGGGAAAAATAATTATAGACACCCTCACCCTTGTATCATTTTAACATTAAGTTGATCATTCAGAATTCATAAGTTGTAGAGCTGTAGTAGAGAGCTGTAGAGAAGAACCCATGTATAGGAGCACTTGAGTTAATATATGAGACTTTGACTCAAATTTCATGGTGTTATGATGCTTACTGTTTACATTAGTTAAATGGTATGTTTATGGTTGTTTTGTTTCTCTGTTATGCATTTATTCCAATGTTGTATTGTGTGTATGATTTCATGTTGAATGTATGAAGTCCCTGAAAGAGGAATAATGAGTTTCAATTATTTCTCTCCCTAATAATTCCTGCAAGGACTGCAGTGAACGTCCGCAAGGTGTGTGTTGACGAGGGTCTAAGATTTATCTCATAAATCTCAAGAGAGATATCGTTGTTCTCATACTAGCAGAGGTGAGGGTGAAGCATAGAGCCGTGCAAGGTGTGCGCAGGCTGGTTGAAATCTTTGAACTTATCAACCAAGGGGAAAGTTGAAGGACTACTGTTGCAAAGAGTGCACAGGGTCGAAGATTCAAATAACCAGAGGTTATTTGAAGGTTTTCTACAAGGAGTGCAAGCAGGGATTCCTTTTGGAGGATTGAATTTGCAAGCGAGAGCTCAGGAGGGATAGTACCTTTGAAGTGTTCAAAGGGAGGTGGAGATTGAAATAATCTTGTAGAAGTCAAGTTCAAGTGGAAGGATGCCAAGTCATTTTGGCTCGAGATCCTTCAGAAGAGTGAACGGACAACGAGAGGCCTTCGTGAAAGAAGTTTCGTAGTTGTAAGAGTCATTGGATCTTGCAGAGTTGCAAGGTGGTTAGAGGCCGGTGAAACCCATCACCCAGGATTTGAAGGTCAATATGAGCCATTGATCTCGTTTCAACCCACGTCGTTGGATCATTTTGCAAATTCAGGGTTCATGAGTTTGGAGGGTAGACCAAATTCTTGGTTTCACGAAGTCTCGAGATGTGAGGAGCAGGGAAGGAGATCCAAACCATTGGATCCAAGCCACGGGAGAACTGTTGGATCAGAACCTTCGCGGGGTATCGCATATCAGGGGTTCGGGGGTTGAAAGAATTTCTTTTCAACTACAAAGGTGTGAAGTGCTGAGCGTCGAGGGCTCGTATGAATATGTAGCACATCCTTTAGGTGGGGCCATGTGGTTGACAAGTGGCATAACAACAAGCACCCAGAGAAAGGTGGAAGTGCGTGATAGGTGGAGGACACACGTCACCTGGGAAGGATTCAACCCATTGTTGACTTATCGCATCTCAGGGATTCACAAAGGAGGAGAACGAGGGCTCAACACTCCAACGAGAGAAGTTGTGAGTTGCGAGGGGTGCTAGAGTTAGGCCCTAGCTGGCGGTCACTTGTAGAGGCGCTAGCGAGGAAGGAGCCATACCCGTATCGCATCTCGGGTATTAGAGGTTTGGATTCAAGGGTCTTTGACTCATGAAATCGTGAGATCACAAGTCACAAAAGGCACTTGCGCTAAGGCCCAGGTTGTGGTTGCATGGAGATGTAAGGCTCGTGCCTGGTGTTAAGTTGCACAGGGCAGGTTTTCACGAAGGACCTGTGGGTCAGATTCATTGAAGGTTCTAGTAGGGAACCAAAGGAGCCACTTCGGATTGAGTAAATTTTAGAACGATTCTGTGCGGATCTCAGACAAAGGGTTAGGGGTTTGCGTCAGTTGTTGTATCAGATCCTAGAACAATTTCTTTTCTTTTTGTAGCAGTGAGAAGGGAGAAAATTTTACAGCCATGCCCCCAAGAAGAAGAGACAGGCCATTACCCGATCTAGTAGTGGAAAGGGAAATGATCGAATTATGTGCGAGGCTTGATGCTATGGTGACAGAATAGAGGCATACAGTTGATGTTGGGGATATCAGCAAAGATGAAAGTGAAAATGAGGCTGGAAACCAAGGAGAAAAAATTGCAGTCGAAGATGTTGCAGAAGAATGCATATTCAGGGTTGTTGCAAGGATAGGTGCCAGAGAAAAAATGGACATTCCGGTGTATTAGGGAAACTTGGATGTTGAAGAGATTCTAGAATGGATTAGAGCTCTAGACAAATACTTTGACTACGAGGATGTCGAGGAAGACAAGAAATTCAAACATGTCGTTACTAGACTAAAAGGGCATGCATCACTATGGTCGGATGAACTGTAGGCTGATAGACGCTGCAAGGGCAAGTAGAAAATCAAAATATGGGATAGAATGGTTGCAAAGATGAAAGCCAAGTTTATACCCAGGGATTATCAAATCACTCTGTTTTGAAGGATGAAAAATTTGAGACAGAAGTTGATGTCAGTGAAAGAATACACTGAAGAATTCTACAGGATAAACATCAGAGCAGGTCATCGGGAAAGCGATGATGAAAAAGTTTCCAGGTACATGAATGGTCTACAATATGACATTCAAGATGAGATGAGAATGATGACCATTCTAAATTTGGAATATGATTATTAGGTGGCTCTGAAAGCTGAAGAGAAGTTGAGCCAGAAGCAAGGTCAAAGAGGTCGAGGTAGAAGTCAAATCAGAGGCAAGACAATTTCCCATGACAGAATTCAGAAACCTAAGGAGGAGGAGAAGAAACCTCAAACACAACATGAGAGGGGAGGAAGCTCACAGGGAAGGAAGTATGCTGATAGAAACACATTTCCTCGAGCCAGAGGAAGAGGCAGAGGAGGCAAAGTGAAATGCTATGTCTATGGAAAAATCAGACATAAATCCCATGAGTGTCTATATAATAAGAAAGATGGTGGTGAAACTCACCTTGCCAAAGCTCAAGGATGAAATGTTGAGGCAGAAGATGCTGAGGGTGGAAGATCCTTAATGATGAGGAAAGTTATCTTGAAGCCAGAGAAAGAACCAGATAACTCGGCCCAAAGAAACAGTTTGTTTAGGACTACTTGCAAAACTAAAGATAGAGTATGCAAGGTCACAGTGGATAGCGATAGCACAAATAATCTCGTATCTATAGATATGGTAGAAAAGATGGAGCTAGAGACTGTTGCACATCCAAGCCCATACAGAGTTTTATGGCTACAAAAAGGACATTAGGTAAATGTCACTAAACAATATTTAGTTGAATTTAAAATAGGAGGATATAAAGATGAAATATTATGTGATGTCATTCCCATGGATGTTTGTCATCTATTGCTGGGTAGACCATGGAAATATGACAGAAACATGGTTCATGATGGGAGAAAGAACACGTACACCCTGGAGAAAAATGGTAGGACTCACATGTTGTTGTCGATTAAGGATAAAGATGTGAAAACAGAAATGAGCAACACTGTACTTCTCATGAGTGGGAAGGAACTTCTTAATGAGGTTAAGAAGAAGGAAGACACACAATTTATTGTGGTCAAGAAGCCCAAAATTGTTTTGACCAGTATGAGAATAGATGATCTATTAGAAGAAATTCAAGAGTTGCTGGAAGAATTTGCTGATATAGTAGTGGATGAACTACCTTGTTTGTTTCCACCTATCAGGAGTATAAGTCATCATATTGATCTTATACCTGGAGCCAATTTACTGAACAAAGAAGCGTATAGGTTAACACCACAGGAAAACGAAGAAGTTAAGAGAAAGGTCCAAGACTTAATGGACAAAGGATTGATTCGGCAAAGCTTGAGTCCATGCGTTGTTTCGACAGTGCTCAGCCCAAAGAAAGATGGAGGCTAGAGAATGTGTACATAATAAAGGGCAATCAATAAGATCACCATCAGATACATATTTCCATTGGCAAGGATGGATGACTTGATGGATTTCTTGAGTGGAGCAAGATTTTTTTCAAATATTGATTTGAAAAGAGGGTATCATCAAATTCGAATGAGAGAAGGTGATGAATGGAAGACAAAATTCAAGACGAATGAAGGGCTATATGAATGGCTTGTCATGCCATTTTTCTTAACGTCAAATGAATGCGCCCAATACTTTCATGAGGTTGATGAACGAAGTCCTGAAATAATTCGATGGGAAATTCGTCATTGTATATCTTGATGATATATTAATTTTTAGCAAAACAGAAGCAAAACACTTAAAGCATTTAACTGCAGTAATGAGGAGATTACTGCAAGAGAAATTGTTGATCAATATGAAGAAATCGTCATTTATGAGGACGAAACTCATTTATTTGGGTTTTGTTGTATCTGCAAATAAACTGAAAATGGATCCAGAAAATATAGAGGTGATTAAGGATTGGCCATCGCCAAAGAGTGTATTTGAAGTACGAAGATTCCATGGTTTTGCTAGATTCTACAGGAAATTTATCCAAAACTTTAGTGGAATTACTGCATCGATGATGGATATGGTGAAGAAAAGACATAAATCTTTTCACTGGACAGAGGAAGCAGAGAAGAGCTTCAAGCTGCTGAAGAAGAAGATCACTGGGCAACCAATTCTGGTTTTGCCATATTTTAGCAAGACATTCCAGGTCAGGTGTGACGTGAGTGGATTTGCAATTGGAACGGTCTTGAGCCAATATGATAGGTAGATCACATACTTCAGTGAAAAACTGAATGAAGCAAAGATTAAGTACTCCACATATGACAAAGAATTCTATGCAGTCATATAAGCGCTGAAGAAATGGAGACACTATTTGGTTCCCAAGGAGTTTTTTTTGTACAACGATAATCACGCTTTACAATTCGTGACTCAACAGGAGAAGTTGAACCAAAAACATGCTAAATGGATTGAATACATGCAGAATTTTACTTTTGTGATTAAGCATATTTCTGGAACTGCTAACAAAGTTGTTGATGCTTTGAGGAGGAAATGTTTGCTTATGCAGGAATTCAGAGTCAAGGCTTTGGGTTTTGATAACCTCAAATAAATGTACAGAGATGATCCAAACTTCAGGGAGGCATATGAGGCATCTGAGAATCCAATTCTCAGAGATAGAAGCCAATGGACTGAATACATGATCCAGGATGGATTATTGCTCAGGGGAAATCAACTATGTATTCCAAAATGCTCCATGAGGGAGAATTTGTTGAAGGAAAAACACAGTGGAGGATTGGCCAGACATTTAGGTCATGTCAAGATGTTCTCAAAGTTGAATGGATTATATTTTTGGCTAGGGATGAGGATAGATGTCAAGAAATTTGTGGAGAGGTACATAATTTGTTAGCACACGAAAGGAAAAAGGTAGAACACAGGGTTATACCAACCGTTACCCATTCTTGAAAGGTCATGGGATGAAGTGAGAATGGATTTTATATTGGGGATGCCAAGAACACATAAAGGATATGATTCAATATTTGTGGTAGTCGACATATTTTTAAAAATGGCACATTTCATACCATGCTAGAAAACCAGTGACGCAACTCATATTGCAAACATATTTTTCAAGGAAGTCGTCAGACTTCACGGTTTTCCAAAGAGTATCGTGTCTAATCGAGATACCAAGTTCGTGGGAAATTTCTGGAGGACCTTATGGAAGAAGCTGGGGACAAACTTGTCTTTTATCTCAGCATATCATCCTCAGATGGATGGACAGATAGAGGTCATGAACAGGAGCTTG
Organism: Picea glauca; assembly: GCA_000966675.3. Taxonomy (NCBI): domain Eukaryota; kingdom Viridiplantae; phylum Streptophyta; class Pinopsida; order Pinales; family Pinaceae; genus Picea; species Picea glauca. Next base: position 802,650 of record JZKD02S0111264.1, read on the forward strand.
GGAGATTTGTTAAGAAGCTTAGTGACTGAACACCACAATCAATGGGATCACATTCTGCCATAGGCAGAATTTGATTACAATGATTCACTCAATAGAAGCACAGGGAAGAGTCCATTCTAGATTGTATATGGAATGTAGCTAAGGGGAGTTTCTGAATTGAAAAATTCGGAACAAAATGAATTCAGGAGTGCTAGTGCAGAGGACTTTGCAGAAGGAATGAAGGATCTTCACAGCCAAGTTAAAGAGAGATTGCAGAGTTCAAGTCAAGAATACAAGCAGAGAGAAGATCAACACAGGCGAGAACTTCAATTTGAAGTTGGTGATCTGATTCTTGCACATCTTAGGAAGGAGAGGTTCCCAAGGGGAACATATAACAAACTGAAGATGAAAAAAATTGGACCATGCAAAGTCATAAGGAAATTTGGGGTAAACACATATGATATTGAATTACCTGATGGGGTCAGAATCTCACCGATATTCAATGTCGTGGATTTGTACCCTTACAGAGTTGAAGAAGCAGGAGAAAAGGGTGAGCAAGAAGAAGTCCATTGGACAAAACAAATGCCTGTAGCCGAAAATCCACAAATGGAAAGCATAATTGACAAGAAGATTAGCAGAAAGACTAGGAGAAAGGAGTATTTTGAATAGTTGGTCAAGTGGAAGGGACATCCAGTGGAAGATGCCAGTTGGGAGGATGAAGCAGAAATTCAAAAGCATGGACAGACCGTGCAAGAGCTCATGAACAGGAGTTCATGAAAATTTTCAAGCGAGGGAGTATGATGCACGAGAATCATACAAAGACAAAGCATGCACCTAGCCAAAGGAATAGTTGAACGCGTGGATGGAAAAGGACACGTTTTTATGAAAACGTTTTGAATTTTGAAATTTGAAGCATTAATGTAATAGCTAGGAGAAGCGTACTTACATTTATATATTGGAGTTGTGAATAGAGCTTGAGCGATTTCTCTCATCTGTCAGATGTAATAGGCATCTAAGTCTGTTTAATGAAGGTAGGTGGATGTAATTTAATAGATTAGACAATTTAAGAGCGTAGGAGGGAAAATGGATTATAGACACCCTCACCCTTGTATCATTGTAACATTAAGATGATCATTCATAATTCATAAGCTGTAGAGCTGTAGCAGAGAGCTGTAGAGAAGAACCCATGTATAGGAGCACTTGAGTTAATATATGAGACTTTGACTCAAATTTCATGGTGTTATGATGCTTATTGTTTACATTAGTTAAATGGTATGTTTATGGTTGTTTTGTTTCTTTGTTATGCATTTATTCCAATGTTGTATTGTGTGTATGATTTCATGTTGAATGTATGAAGTCCTTGAAAGAGGAAGAATGAGTTTCAATTGTTTCTCTCACTGAGAATTCCTGCAAGGACTGCAGTGAACCTATTCAAGGTGTGCGTTGACGAGGGTTTGAGTTTTATCTCAAAAAGATCAGGAGAGATATCGTTGTTCTCATACCAACAAAGGTGCGGGTGAAGCACAAAGCTATGCAAGGTGTGCATAGGCTGGTTGAAATCTTTAAACTTATCAACCAAGGGGAAAGTTGAAGGACTACTGTTGCAAAGAGTGCACAGGGTCGAAGATTCAAATAAACAGAGGTTATTTGAAGGTTTGCTGCAAGGAGTGTGAGAAGGGATTCCTTTTGGAGGCTTGAATTTGCAAGTGAGAGCTCAGGAGGGATAGTACCTTTGAAGTGTTCAAAGGGAGGCAGAGATTAAAATCATCTCACAAAAGTCAAGTTCAGGTGGAAGGACGCCAAGTCATTTTGGCCCGAGATCCTTCAAAAGAGTGAACGAACGACGAGAGGCCTTCGTGAAAGAAGTGTTGAAGTTGCGAGAGTTTTTGGATCTTGCAGAGTTGCAAGGTGGTTAGAGGTTGGTGAAACCCATCACCCAGGATTCGAAGGTCAATATGAGCCGTTGATCTCGTTTCAACCCATGTCGTTGGATCATTTCATGAATTTGGGGTTCATGATTTTGGAGGGCAGACCAAATTATTGGTTTCACGAAGTCCTGAGTTGCGAGGAGCAGGGAAGGAGATCCAGACCGTTGGATCCAAGCCATGGGAGAATAATTGGATCAGAACCTTCGCGGGGTATTGCGTATCGAGGGTTGAAAGAATTTCTTTTCGACTACAAAGGTGTGAAGTGCCGAGAATCGAGGGCTCGTATGAATACGTAGCACATCCATTAGGTCGGGCCATGTGGTTGACATGTGGCGTAACAACAAGCGCCCAGAGAAAGGTGGAAGCGGGTGGCAGGTGGAAGACACATGTCGCCTAGAAAGGATTCAACCCATTGTTGACTTATCGCGTCTTGGGGATTCGCAAAGGAGGAGCACGAGCTCTCAACACTCCAACTCATGAAGTTGAGAGTTGCAAGGGGTGCTAGAGTTAGGCCCTAGATGAAATTCGCTTGTAGAGGTGCTAGCGAGGAAGGAGCCATACCTGTATCACATCTCGGGTATTGCAGGTTTGGAGTCAAGGGTCTTCGACACACAAACTCGCAAGATCGTGAGTCATGAAAGGCACTTTTGCTAAGTCTAGGGTTGTGGTCATATGGAGACATAAGGCTCACGCCTAGTGTTAAGTTGCATAGGGAAGGTTTTCACAAAGCCTTGTGGATCGAATTCGTTGAAGGTTCCAACAGGGAACCAAAGGAGTCGCTTTGGCTCGAGTAAAATTTAGAACGATCCTGTGTGGATCTCGAACAAAGGTTCAAGGGTTTGCGTCAAAATCACAGAAAAAATTCTTGGGAGTACTATGGTACTTCTACAATAATGTATAGGTAGTCAGATGATTTCCCCATGTCTTGCATATTTCAACATATTCTACTCCTCTTACTAATGGGTTCGGTGCTCATGTATCCATGTAATGCGTACATGTTGGACATTCTTCTTTACAATGGCCTTATGTCTTACATGTAATACACTAAACTTGTTCACGTTTTTCCTTTTCCTTCATTATTTCTGACAATTTAATCCTCAACATATCCAACTGTTACTATAATTGTGCCATACCTACACCATATCCTACAAGAGATGCTTCTAACGTCATCACAATTTCTAATGCTTATGGCTGCGACGTGACCTTCTATCGTGTCAATGGAAAACAAATGTGCGGCAATAGACCTGTAATAAACCATTCTTGATGTTGTTCGTCAGGAATCTAAAATTTTAATCTACCCATCACATATTTAAATCTATGATCGTAATCCCAAATTGTTTCATTTTGGACTTGCTTAATCTTCTTCGATTCTGTGATATACTGCGACTCAGATTTCGGCTTCTGAAATTCCTTTAACAAAGCTTGTCTAATATTTTCCAGTGTCCTTGACTTTCCTGTCAGTGTAGTATTATGGTACTTCATGTACCATAACAACGTACGACCTCTAAACTTCGTGGTTAATTGCACAATCTTCGTTGCCTCACCTTGGACATTCTTCACAATACATATTGTGTTATATACAAACAAATGTTGTTCTGAGTACTCCGACTCCACTCTCTGAAATTCAGACATTCTTAATGTATGATCTATTCCTCCCATTATATTCTATGTAGTACTTACCTTTGGTGATGTCTAATTACTCTATTTTGTTGTGCTACTTCCACTATTATGACCATTGTTTTGACTTCCTCCACTAACTACAATTTCTCTCAAAAAAAATTCGATTTCTGCTTCAGATATGGGTGATGCACACAAGGTCATGGGTTTGACATAGATTCTGATATGAGATGTAATTCCTTCTTCTACTAGATTGTACTGAGGATCATTTTATTTCTCTTTCCTTTCTCTGTAGGGTGTGATCTAAAGTATTGCGTAGGGGTCTCTTTTCTCAAACGCTCTATGCTACTCTTCTCTCTCAGTCACAATCTCCTTTTTACTATACATGAACCTTTTCCCACAACATAATACTCCAATCTCTCCATGAACCTTTTTAGTGTCTTCCTCTCTTGGAATCCTCAGTCCATCTGATCCTTATTCATCCTTTCTATCTCTCTTAGACCATCCTTTGGTCATCCCCTAGTCCCCCTATGTGCGTGAAGGTTCCTAGGAATCAGATTCCATATTCATGAAATTATTGTCGCACAACAACATTTTTATCCAGGTAGATAATGAATTCATATATATCCCGTGCGGAAATTTGAAAAAATACCTCTTTCCGACACTATAAGACTGGGTACAATCTATTGCAAATTTTGTAATGTAACCCCTCAGTATACTATTCAACCAAAATTCAACTGCACAAGAAACTTTATTACTTATTGCATTCAATTATCTGCACAATTCAGGAGTCAATTTTCTTGGAGCTTCAGTTCGATATCTCACAACATTCTCCACTGACCTTTCTAAACACTCAGTCAAAATTATTGAAAAATCACCAAAGAATATTTCATGAATATCTATGAACACATACCTTTGCAACCATTGTTCATAGTTGAGCTGTGGGTTCCTATTCTGTTCTCTGGAAAATTGTTGTTGCTTCATTTCTATTCATTTGGTGATATCCTCCTTATTCATCCTCCAAAACATTCCCTTCTATTACAGTTCTCGGTCCCAACAACAGAACCATTTTTTGGTGCACATTGGGCATACCCGAGGTTAATCATCAATATACAAACAAAACCTTTAGACAACGTCCCTTTTGGAATCACCTGCAAGCAAGTGAAGTCTCACCCGAGACATCTAGAGGGGCTCCATGAACTAAGGCTAAGGTTCTATAGTGATGAGGGTAAGCGAGAAACTCAACATGTGTTTACTAACCATATACTCATGTGCACAATTTCCATTAGTTAATAGTTAATTATCATACGACATACCCTATGTGCGACATTCCTTTACTTGATATTCATTCATTTACTAGTTACTTCGGTGCACGACATTATAACATCATATATGAATAATACATTCAACATACATAAGCATTTATAATCATTGTACCATAACATTAAACATCATAACATGAAAAGACAACATATCATGACACAAGGGTTTAACATGGTTCACCAAACTTAGACGATGTCCACAACGGATGGATTCTTATATTAGTCATTTATATTCTTCTTACAGTTGTGCATTGTGCTGACAAACATATGCAACAATAACATTAGCCAAACCTTCCTATCCATTTTGTTGCAATGTGAGCCTACCTCTTAAAAACCTCAGTCATAACATCTGAACACTTGGCCAAAAACTCAGTTTGCTCCTCATTCATCCACTACTCAAACTTTCAGAACCTCTCTACCCAAAAACCCTTTACATATTTATACCTCAAAATAGGACTAAGCCCATTACAATGTGGACAAAATGTCCCAAAATCCTAACTACTTCCTGCCTTTTGCGCATCTCTCTGTCATGTTTCCTCCTATCACGTGCTTTGACTCCTTAAAATACGCTCCCGTCGCTCTCTCTAGTCCATATTCTAACTACCTTTTATTCTTTGATTTATTCTTGCACATATCCTAATACTTATCCAAAATTCCTATCCAACATACATGCCATCATATAGGTTAGTTAATTGCCAACCATGAGAAAAGATGTTTCCTAAGATAGAAAAGCATGATTTAAGAAATACCCCATAGAAAGTTCAATAATTAAGAAGCGATGAGGGATTTATTGCAATAAATTAGGCACATTACTATTTTCATGGATTTATGATAACAAATGACCTTCTAAGTGTTAGGAATTGTACTAGTCGGATGCCAAAAACACATTTCCTCGATAATGGTTAATGGGAGGGACCCATTTTCCACATGGAACCTCATGATAGGTATGGAGTAGTATGATATGGCCTTGAATTGCAATAATTATAGGATTTTTTGGACAAAAAAATTCTCAAGGAGTGATATCATACTTTTGGTTGTGCAAATGTTTTTTTAAATGTCTGTGCTAAATTTTAAATAATTATTGTATTAAATTGAATTCCTAGTAAATAAATCTCAACTAAATAAAATAATTGGTAATAAATATTAATATGTCAATTAAATATTAAGATGTTAATGAAGGTGAAAATAAATCCTAAAATGTCAATCAAGGAATAGGTTAAATAACAAATCCCCATTAGATATAAACATATAAAAACTAAACCATTATCACTTCTCACTTATTATACTTGAAGAGTGAGAAACAATATTGTCTCTAGTATTTATATCATATTTTTAATGTTGGTTTACTTAAGCCCGTATCTTTTGTCCATTTAGTGAAATAATCTACTACTATTAAGATATATTCATGGCCTTTATTAGAGGCATGTGAAATAATCCCAATAATGTCTATACCGCGTTGAAAAACTCACATATCTACCAATAGTGGGTGCAAGGACATCGTAGAACACTTAACCTCTAGAACCTCTAACATGGATTTTTGGACTAATAGTCTTCGTAGTCATTAAGAAATAATGAAGTTCCATAATCAACCTTTATAACCTTATGGGATATGATTGGTGTGAAAAAATGGAATACATGTAGTTTTGATAAAAACATTTTGTTAATCATATTTTCTACACTTGTCCTGATAATATTCAACCATATCCTAGTGAGAGGCTTAAAATATACAAGAGGGCATTGTGAGATCCATAAGGGGAATGCCTTCTTCATTTGAAAGTTGGTTCTCCCTTTTATATTCAAGCCTTGATAGTATTATTGTAGATATATTTATATGCATTCCCTATGATCAACCAATGTGTAGTTTACAAACTTGCTCGAGAGATTATAAAACCAAAAGACATTGTAAACTACAAATCTTTTCAATGACACTAGATTCAAGTGGAGCAATAATCTCTTATGTAAGGTACTTTTTCAATGCATTATTTTACAATACGAAGTGCTCAAACAATGTAGCTAGATTATTAAAGTGATGGACATGATGGAGTATAAAAAATATGATTCCCCTTCACCTTCTACTATGAAAACCTAAGATACTATACAACCTACTTGTTAGGGACATAACCTACCTAACCCCTTAACTAGGTAGAATAATATATTTCCATGTAATAAATGTCAATATTAATAAGGCCTAGAAATAAGGAGGAATAAATCAAATGTAAGAAGACTTAATAGAAGCTTTCACTTCTAAAAGGATCTTCCTCTAGATTGTTCTTTTGGATAGATAGATTTAGTATAAATAGGAATAGAGGGTATGAGAAGTTTTTTCTTGGATATTATTGTAATGGAGCTTTGTTCTGTTGGAGGTTTCCCCCTCAAAGAGGCAAGTGAACATTGCTCTCAGTAATCAAATTTCTCTTTCTGGTGTTATTCTAGTACTATTCTGGTATTATTATGGTATTGTTCTGGTTATATCATTGTTTCTTTGGCATTTCTAGATAATTATTTATGTTCTACATACTATTTTATATCTGGAATACTACAAGTGGTATCATAGCACCTTCCTCGGCATAAAATTGTGGGTTAATGTTTTTTCAAATTAGAGACATATTCTGGCGTATTAACGCTACAAATATGTATCGTTGCACACATAAACCCATGGTTGGGGATTCATACACACAGGAAATACAAGTGGTACTTAAGCACACATCTGTTGGCCACTCTTATAACCCCTGTTGGTACCCCTTCAAGTGGTAGTGCATCAGAAAACACATGTATATAAATCGACCTAGATATCTTGAATCCCTCCATAGATAAATCAATTGGCGACTTGAATGATATAGTGCTGTTGAGAAAAACACTTGGGAAGATACTCTCTAGTACCTGGGTAGTCAGGTAGTATGACTAAGGGCACAGTCTAGCCTCCTTAGTTGGTGCCCTAAGATATTGGGTTGAGTACTATTGTTGGACCCCACATGTATATCAGAGAGCTATAAAAAAAGGCAAACCCTTGAATACCCTAACCCTTGGGACAGAAACAAAAACATAACATACAAGATCTATTGTCTTACAACTGTGTCTTCTACATTTGGGTTGCGAAATTACTACACATTTCTTCTTGTTAAGCATTTGGGCATTTCATCATTGAAGTATTCTTCAGGCCGGAGTATAACTCCGCAGGAGTTAAAAAAAAACGAGTATAGTGGTCCCGCCGACACACTTATTTGGTACCTATTCCATTGGATTTCCCTTTTCTCCTTGATCACAACCATACCCTTCATTTTTAATCCTTTTTGTTTCAGTGGACCCGACCCCTTCCCAGTTTCCCTCTTTTTCCACCTATTACATTATATTTCCCTTCTCACATTGATTGTCATGGTACCTATCACTTATAAGTCCTTTTTTGTGGTCCCTCCCACCCATTTTTCCTTACCCGCACTTCCCCTTTCCAAATGGCCACCACTCGTAACCAAGAAATCCAAGCTTCCATCAATAAATCCCATGCCTTCATCGAACATATGACATCTGAGATTGGCTCTACCAATTCCCACATTGAAAACATAGAGCACAAATTTGACACCATGGAAACCCAATTTACCGCCCTCCAGTCTACTATGAATCAATTGTTGAACTTCCCTGCATGTCCTTCCTCATCATACCAACCCAATGATATTGATTCCTATCAGTCTCTACATTTTCAATCCAACTCCTTTCATTGTGAACCTCGTCTTCCCCATGTTGAGGTCAATAAATTTTCTGGATTTGATCCGATGGGTTGGGCCACTCAAATGGAGCATTATTTTTCTCTGCATGGTATTACTGACGAGTTGGCCAAAATTCATTATGTAGCCCTCTATCTAGATCATGAATGCTGGCAATGGTGGCAATGGCGTAAAAATTCACATCAAGGGTATATTTCATGGACCCAGTTTGTTGTAGAGCTCTATGACTGCTTTGATATTGATACCCACTATCTCGGTCATTTGACCAATTTGAAACAGTCAGGTACAATGGAATAATTTATCACTGTTTTTGAGCATTTGTCCTTTTGAACAGAGGGAATGTTAGATGTGTTCTTCCATTAATGATTTATTAGTGGACTCAAGCATGAAATCTGATCCGAGGTTCTCATGGGCCGCCCTCAGGCTTGTTTGGAAGATATACATGTGCTAAAGAGGCCCAACACGTTGTTTTTTCCCAACACAAAAAAAAACCTATTTTTCCTCTCCCTCGACCCACTAATCCTAAACCCCCTGTCACTCCCCTCAAGGTCCAGAAATTAAATAGGGATGGAATGGTTGTACGCCAATGGAAGGGTATTTTCTATAATTGTGATGAAAAATATTTTTTGGGGCACAAGTGTAAGGAACAAAAAAAATTTATGGCCATTTCAGAAGATGTTCCTAAAGATGATATGAAAATTCCCCTTATTGAGGAGCCCTCCCTTCCTGATGCTACCCAGGAGCCTGCTGACCCACCTGAAGTTGACCCACTTATTTCCTTGCATGCCCTCACTGGATTATTTTCCCCACAAACCCTCAAGCTCATTGGCTATATTAAGCACACAAAGGTCATCATCCTTGTTGATAATGGTAGCACCCATAATTTTATTCATCGTCGCATTGCCAAGGAAACCAATTGCTATATTTGTGTTGTCAATAATTTTTAAATTATGATAAGCAATGGTGGGTCCATGAAATGTGGTGGGAGTTGTGAAAATTTTTGTCTTGAAATTAGACATTACCACCTGAAATCTCATATGTTTTCCATTGACATGGGCGGTTGTGACATTGTGCTAGGTGATGAATGGTTACGCACTTTGGGTCCCATTCTTATGGATTTTAAGGAATTAACCATGCAATTCCAACATGAGGGAAAAATGTATCAATTCCAAGGTCTCATATTTGGTTCTCCCAAGATCGTTAGTTCCCATCACATGGAAACACTCCTCAAGAAAACCCACTCTGGTATTATTTCTCAACTCCATTCTATTCAAGTCGTTGAGACACCCTTTGTGAATCCTAATCTCCAAGCTATCCTTTCCACACATCAAGCTATCCTTTCCACCCCTCAGAGACTTCCTCCTTATCATGGTGTTCATGATCATTCCATTCCCCTTGTTCCTGACAGTCTTCCTCCCAATGTTCACCCTTATCATCATCCCTTTTCCCAAAAGAATGAAATTGAGAAAATAGTGCAGGAATTTCTCCAAGCGGGTGTTATTTTCCCCAATACCAGCCATTATTCTTCCTCTTTGGTCATGGTACTTACGAAATAAGGCACTTGGCGCATGTGTCTTGACTTTCATTCCCTCAATAAACTCACCATCAAGGAAAAGTTTCCCATTCTTGTCATTGATGATCTCTTGGATGAGCTGAGTGGTGCTCAATATTTCACTAAACTTGATCTTCATTTTGGCTACCACCAGATACGTATAAAAGAAGATGACATACCCAAGACTTCCTTTCACACTCATGAGGGTCACTATGAGTTTTTGGTCATGCCCTTTGGCCTGTGTAATGCCCTCTCCACCTTTCAAAGCCTCATGAATCATGTATTTCATCCTTTTCTCCATCATTTTGTATTAGTTGTATTTGATGATATTCTCACATATAAAAAAAATTGGTAATCCCATCTTTCCCATGTGGATCAAATTCTCCATCTACTCTCTCAACACCAACTTTTCCTCAAACACTCTAAATGTTCCTTTGGCGCCTCAGAAGTAGAGTACTTGGGTCATATTGTTGGCAAGGATGGTGTCCGGGTGGATCCTAAAAATATTGAAAACAATGCAGGATTGGCCTCGCCCCAAGATTATCAAAGACTTGTGTGGTTTTTTGGGTTTAACAGGCTGTTATCGCAAGTTTGTTTGAAATTATGGGAATATTGTGCCCCCTCTCATTACTGTCATTATACATAATTCTTTCACTTGGACTCTCACAATAGATTAGTATTTTCAAGCTTTGAAGGTGGCTATGTGTACTACTCTGGTCTTGGACCTTCCTGATTTTACAAAGAACTTTGTCCTAGAATTTGATGCCTCAGGCAGAGGAATTGGAGAAATCCTTATGCAAGAAGGAATACCTTTGGCCTTTACCAACAAACAATTTTTAGAACGTCATTTGGGCCAATCAATCTATGAAAAGGAAATGTTGGCTATTCTTCATGCAATAGATCTTTGGTGCCCTTATCTCCTAGGGAAACACTTCTGAATTAAGACTGATCATCAAAGCCTCAAGTATTTTATGGAGCAACGACCTTCCTCCCCATAGCAACAAAAATGGGTAACTAAGCTCTGTGGTTATGATTATGAGATCATTTACAAGAAAGGAAAATAAAATGTGGTTGCTGACGCTCTTTCTTGGAAATACAAAGATGAAGAGTCCCTATATCACTCTCCTTTATTGTACCAGATTGGCTCCAAGTTGTGCGCCAAGAATGGCTACATGATCTTAAAATATCACATCTGATCCAACAATTGCAAGACAAATCTCCAGTTTCCCCAAGTTACTCTTGGCACAATGATGAGCTTTGCTACAAAGTTCGTTTGTATTTAAGTAAATAGTCACAACTTAAATCCATGGTTCTTTCTGAGCTTCATGATACTCCCACAATTGGGCATTCAGGGTTTACCAAAACCTATGGCCAGGTCAAACATTATTTTTTCTAGGATGGTATGGAAAAGAACGTTCACACTTTTGTGGTAGAATGTGATTTTTGTCGACACAACAAAGGTGGAAACATCAAACCTCATTGAACACTCCAACCTCTTTTGATTCCACCTGCTATTTGGAGGGACATCTCTATGGATTTTACTGTGGGATTACCTAAATCAAGCAATAAATCATTCATCATGGTGGTCGTGGATCATCTTTCTAAGTATGCTTATTTATGTGCTCTCCAACACCCATTTACCACATCCACTATGGCTCAACTTTGCATGGATAATATCTTCAAGCTTCATGGAATGCCTCATTCTATTGTTTCTGATCGAGATCCCACTTTCACCAACAATTTTTTGTAAGAATTGTTCAGACTACATGGAACCCAATTGCATCTCAACTCCACCTATCATCCCCAGACTGATGGTCAAACTGAGGTCATCAACAAGTGTTTGGAGACTTATTTGAGGTGTTTTTCCTATGAAAGGAAATATCAATGGGATCAATGGTTACCATTAGCTAAATGGTGGTACAACACTTCTTACCATACAACTACTCTCATGACTACTTTTGAAGTAGTCTATGGAAAAAATCCACCTTCCATTCTCTCCTACATGCCAGGTGTATCGAAGGTCCAAGAGGTTGACCAAACACTTATAGTTTGTGAGGCTATTCTTCGTACCCTCAAAGAGAATTTGGTCATGGATTAGAATCGCATCAAGAAACAAACTGATGGGAGTCACTCAGAACGTCAATTTTTTGAAGGAGACCAGGTATTTCTTGGACTGTAACCTTATAAGAAAACTTCACTCAAGGCTGAATATTGTCAAAAACTGGTGCCCAAACATTATGGTCCTTATACAGTTCTCAAGTGCATTGGAAAGGTGGCCTATTAGTTAGCTTTTCACTGTCATTCTAATCTCCATCCTATTTTTCATGTCTCCTGCTTAAAGAAGGTGATTGGAACTAAGTGCCAAACTTAAACCAACCTTCCCGAGTTGGATGAAGAAGGATCCATCTAGTTGTAGCCACAAGCAATTTTGGACCAATGAGAGCATCATCTTCATAAACATACCATCAAGGAAGTGTTAGTCTAGTGGAAAGATACAACTCCAACAGATGCCGCCTAGGAGCCCACTAATATTCTGCAGCAATTTCTTCATCTCAATCCTTGAGGACAAGGATGATTTTAAGGGGGAGGGCATGTTAGGGACCTCACCTACCTAACTCCTCAACTGGGTGGAATAATATATTTCCATGTAATAAAGTTCAATATTAATAATTCCTAGCAATAAGGAGGAATAATTCAAATGTAAGAAGACCTAATAGAAGCGTCCTCTTCTAAAATGATCTTCCTCTAGATTGTTCTTTTGGATATATAGATTTAGTATAAATAGGAATAGAGGGTATGCGGATTTTTGTCTTGGATATTATTGTAATAGAGCTTTTCTTTACTGGAGGTTTCCCCCTCGAAGAGGCAAGTGAAAATTTCTATCAGTAATCAAAGTCCTCTTTCTGGTGTTATTATGGTATTATTGTGATATTGTTTTGGTTATATCATTGTTTCTCTGCCATTTCTAGCTAATTATTTATGTTTTGCATACTATTTTATTTATGGAATACTACACTACTTCATATCCACTTTGAGCATAGGTAATGAGAACCAATTTCATTATATGTACAAATTTTTCATTGATAGTCCATGAAGAAAGTATTCAACATTATCAAAGAGCTCAACCCTAAGTTGTTTTTTTTAGAAAGATGTTTTTTTGTTTAGAAATACATTGCATGAAATTACATAAGAAACACAAACTGAAGAGTGTGGTTTATGTGTATAAGTGTCAAGACAAATTCAAATGAATAAAGGTTTCCCTAACAGATAATGAGAGTAATGGTTCACATCAACATAAAGTGATTCAAGACACATCCACTATTGAATCCAACCATGTGTAACCCATTATCTATAAGAAATATTAAATAATTAGCACACATGTACATAAACATATGCACATGTTATAGGTGTAATGATATTTACTAAAGGAATATTATTTCAAGAAATGAGTGAATGATGAAATATTAAATAATTAGCACACATGTACATAAACATATGCACATGTTATAGGTGTAATGATATTTACTAAAGGAATATTATTTCAAGAAATGAGTGAATGATGAAGTGCAACTTCCTAACTCTTATGACTAGTCATGAAGACCACTCATGTGGATATTCTTTGTTGAATATTCCATGTGATGGAAGTGTTATTGGTCTCATTGGAGCACTTTCCATTTAGTGGTTACTTCAAAATTGGTAAGGCTATATAGAAAGGGATGAGATCACTGCAATGATGGAAACACTATGAAAACATATCCATTCACAATAGAAACCAATGCTCACCTTTTCTCTTACCTAGGACCTTCCAAGGAAAAATACACGTTTTAATGGATTAATAGTTTGTATAATCATGAAAGTTATCCATGCACATGGATTTTGATCACTCAATGCTCATATTGTACACCTCCTAGGATATATGCAAGTGATTAGTCAATTAAATTTTTATTTGGTGACATAAGTCTGGTGAGAATCCAATAATAATCATCTTGCCTAAAGCGTGAAAACCTCCAACCACTATTTGAATCACATACATGTCCATATGATAGGAGATAGGGATGGGAAGATTCATGAATCAACACCTATATCCCCCAACATCCTATTTTTTCAACATGTTAACTTGATGAGATAGGATTGTACACCATATGATTATATTTGGCAATGTTACTTTGTGAGTGGTTCCCTGATTCCTATGATCATATTACCCCATTACCCAGGAATAAGCACCTCTCTAGACATGGTAAAAATTATGCACATATCCTCATCCAACCTACTAACATGTGGATACTCATTTATAATTACACACATGTCCCTAAAATGATTGCTTATACTAGCATCTTCTAGATCTCTTTCATATATTTTACCTCTATTTTTAGTGAGTGGATCCATAAACCTCATGTTGTCCAACCTTATATATATAATGCAAGATAAAAAACATTAGAGAGAGTAAGTGATATTCATTGGGACACATGATTATATAGGGTTACCACATAGATAGATTTTCCTTTTTTCATCATTGAACAAATCCTCATATTTGTTATGAAACCTTTAATAGATGGTGGAATGACTAGGCACTTATGTGGATTGATGGCGTAATTATTAGAAGAAGAAATGATTATTGGATCATGGATTCCCCTGTTCTAAAATACATCTCTTTCTTTATTCATTGAGGTAGGAAGCCTAACCTAGCAACAAATACCATGAAAATATTAAGCATTCATATCAAACCTCTATAATATTCCTTGGGAATTGATTTTTTAATGTGGATGACACATATATCATCTTAATAAACACACTAATTCCAATGTCCTACAAATTGCAAACCTCAAAAAATAACATTAATATTCAACTTGTGTCATCATATAGTTTAGTTAATTTCCAACCATGAGAAAAGATGCCCCCTAAGCTAGAAAATCGTGATTTAAGCAATACTCTTTAGAAAGTTCAATAATTAGGAACAAAAGAAGCTTTAATGGAAACAAATGAGACACATTGTGTTGGGCACAGGCCTATTTTGAAAAAATACCTATTTTTGGAAAGGAAGATCTAATTTTGGAGCATGCACAACAAGTGGCAAGAAAGAAACATGGAAAAAGAAAGGAAAATCAACATGCAGGAGGAAACACAATGTGTCAAGAAGGAAGACAATCCTAACTATGATAGGGTTAGGGTTTTTTTTAAGGATTGTAACGACTATAAGCTTATAAAATAATATAAATAAAGACCTAGGAGGTCTAGAGAGCCTGGTTGATTGCTGTTGTTTTTGGAGGGATGCCAATTGAGGATGTTAAGGATTTTTATGTTGTTGATTGTAATAGGTCTTGTAGAAGAGTCAAATAATCTATATTTTGAGGGTTGGGTCACAGGATGAGGAGCCTGGTGTGATCTATTCCACCTCACATGGGGTTCTCACCCTCGATCTTGATTGTATTTTTGATATGTAATGCGCACAACGCAAGATTTTGCAAGAGATTAAATAAAAGAGCAGAGAATCCATATCTTTGTGGGCGTAGCCCCAGGAGGGGGTGAACCACAATAAAACTTGTGTTATGTGTGATGTTTATTGGGTATTTACTTTCTTTTAATGATTATCTTATGAATGAAAGATTAACTAGATGTATTAGCATGCATGCATTAGGTTAAATATGGATGAATCCTAGAAATACTTAAATAGAGAATAGTTTTAATGCATGAAGAAGGAAGAACACAATCCCAGATCCCCACTCATTCCTAGACTATAAACACTTGGATATTTTGGTCACCCATAAAGCTATCTTGGGTGAGACTGTGATGTGCACCCTGTGCGCAGTGTTTCTTTCTGGTTTACCAAGAGGGCTGATAGTTTTAGAGGGTTTTGTTGGAAACCTGTTGAGATTTGAACCTTGTTCAACCCAAGAAGAAGTAAGAAGAGAGGGACTAAACCAATAAATGGTTTCATTTCTGGATGGAACTACACAGGATTGAGTGTACAGTATCCATGGAAGAAACACATGAAGGATGAAAATATAGAAGGGAATGTTTAGGCCATGGAATCCAACAAAGGTGGAGATCAAAAGATGGTTGAAAATGAAGGAACTTGAGTTTGTGCAAAAGGACAACATAAACCTTAAGTTAACACCGTGCAAATATATCGACAAATATGTGTTTAGCGACTTGCATTAGGTATTTTTCTGTGATTTCCCACATTTGTTGCAGGAGTGGTTATTGAGATTAAAATACAACCACCCTACATATCAAATTATACAGTTGGATTGGAATCATGTGGATATCGCACAGATACAACAAGTTAATAACAAATTTGCGCGCACATTAGATTTATGGTTAGATAGTATTGTTGTAGGGTTTATCACTGAGTTTGCAGTAGATACCATGAATTCTTACACCTCAATAGAGAAGGATTTTCTAAAAGGACCTAGAGGTAGGTACATCAATTCGTTGTATACTTCAATCAAGATTTCATTGTATGAAAACAATGTGATTACCATGGAATCAAACAACTAAACTTCCCTGCGTGCATGGGGGAAGGGAGGAAGCACTGACTAGAGGTTGAAAAATGGAGGAAGAGATGGACAAGGGAAAGAAAAAGGAGGCCATGGACCCAATCATGATGTAGGAAGACTAGATAAAGAAGATAATGGCAAAAGCTAGAAAAATGTGTAGTGGAGTACCCTACCAATATAAGATGAATAACAAGAAGAGAGACATAGCGGATAGAGAGGGCTTGGAAAGCAATGAATAAGAGGTAGAGGATCTTTGGGATGTGGATAATATTAAGGAAATCCTACGCACAACATATGAAAGGAAAACAAGAGGTCCAAGGTTAGGGACAGAAGGTATAACTCCAATCCAAATCACCGTTAGTGTGAAACCTACAACCCCATGTGTGACTAGTACACCAAAAATAAAACATGTGTTTAGACCACCAAATTTGAGTGGAAGAAGAACAATAGGGAACAAATCCAATAAAGGAGAATCAAATGGAGGAGCCAGTTCATGAAGTAACAGTAAATTATCCACACCATGCAGAGGTAGTATTTCAACACATTTTAAAATGGCAGGACATTATCCCACAATTAAGTCACCAGAATTTTGGGGATAGGCATCAAAGGACCTTGAAAATCACTTATTCATCTCTGAGAAGATCTAGGAAGCAAAGCAAATGACATATGAGGATACAAATCTCACGCAGTTATCTATCACACTAAGAGACTGTGCACTGGATTGGTATATGAGCCTAGATGTAAACAATCCACCATGAATAACAAATACTATTGCAGACGTGAAAAAACTATTGATAAACAAATTTTAGAAGCCCAACTCAGAGGACCTACATGTGAATGAAATTATTGAAATCAGGAAAAAACCATGTGATTCAGTTTGGGAGATTTATAATAGGTTTAAACATTTGAAAGGTAAGTTTAAATATGAAATTACTGACATGCAACATAGGAACTTGTTTGTGAACTCCCTATTACCACATTTTAAATACCCATTAAGACAACAAAAGTTCCAAACTCAGGGAAAGGCTTTGCAGGAATCCTTACAACTGGAAGAGAACTAGTATCAACAAATAGATCCAACAATAGAGGAGTTGTAGGAGGATTTGAAGAACCTAACATTCCAACTTAACCATAATAAGGGTAAAGAGAAAAGAGAAGTTGTTTGGTGTACCCTATGCAGGACAAAACGACACCATAAGAATGAATGTCCAACTTTCGTGCAGTATATGGTGATAGGGGTGCCAAACCAATTTCCAATAGGAGGAGAATGGTGTAATATTTGTAAGGCACATGGGAATGATCCATATCATTTTCCAATGATGCAGAAATATAAGATAGTACCCAAAAGTTCATACTGCAATTTTTGCAAGTTAGTGGGTCATGATGATAAGGATTGTAAGACGATGGAGCTAATGAGAGAAATAAATTCAGATACTTATAGGGTGAAAGAAGAAATGATGATAGGACAATATCCACCTTAGTTCAACTAGGTACCACCACCATACAATAATTCACAGCAACATTACAACAATGTGCAACCGCAATACAATAATGTGAAGCCACAGTATAACCTCATGCAGTATAACCAAGTACCTCAGTACAACGTGCCATGAGGAGATCGAGGTGGATATAGAGGTGGAGGATGCATCAGAGGAGGATTTAGATGAGGCAAAGGACCATTAATGTGCCATAACTGCCAACAACCATGAAATTATGCAAGGGATTTTCCACTCCCACCAGTGACATGTATGTACTATCCTGTAGAAGATCATGACACAAAAGATTGTCTAACACTCTTGGGGAAGATCCAAGAAAAAAGGAACCATAACAAAAAAAGTGTTCATTGGATCTCTACAGAAGCCAGAGATGATGGGGGAAACATCAATATAGTCACTTGAGGAGGAGCCAAGATAGGAGCTGATGTAGTAAAACAAGATCTAACGAAACACCAATGGGTTAAGAAGAATACCGAACCACATAAGCAGTTTCATGCACGGAAAGAAAAGGAAACATTTAAGGAGGCCAGACAGTTTTTTCTTAAGAAAAATGTTGAGTCTACATCAGTTGCACAACAAACTAAGAACTCACCAATGTACGAGATGCCCTCCTCAATGGACCATACCAGTGAAGGACAACCTTTAGGGAAAGTAGGTACCATAAAAAAAATTCTACAATCTTGTGTTAAGTTATTGAATGCCCATCTTCTATTAAGGTCATGCAAAATATGCTAGAAAGATGTAACACAGAGGTGGAAGGAAAGTTAGAACATAAAATAGTCAATCATCTCCATACAAGAAGAAGGACAAGCAGAGAATTCAAACTGAATGCCAACATTGGGGACTTCAATATGGGTGATATTATACTAGACTTAGGCTCTAAAGTAAATGTCTTACCTAAGAAGACATGGCAGTGTATGGTAGAACCCACACTAGGCTATTCACCTGTCAAGTTGAAATTAGTAAATCAACACAGAGTGTTATCGATTGAAACGCTTAAATGTGTGATATTAGATTTGGATGGAGTGTGCACTATGGCATGTTTTGAAGTAATCAAGATATTAGATGGCACAACCCCTTACCCAACATTATTGGGATTGGATTGGACATTTGATAACAAGACTATAATCAACCTGAAGATAAGGAAAATGACTTTTGAGTCAGGCGAATATAGAGTCATTGCACCATTGGATCCTTCAGAAGGAGAAAGGTTTATAGAGGCCACTTGTTTGGACATGGAAGAAATAAACCAGTTGTACAAAACCACCACATGAGAATAGGATTATGTTAAATCAACTGCATATGGGGCACTCCTCTCAAGATGAATTACATCACGTGTTTTCGAATTGGACGTAGGTTTGGAGAATTGGAAACAATGCTTACATGAAGTTTTCACAAGGAGGTGCACAAGAATAGATCACATAGTAAGATGGGTTGGTACATAGATAAGAGAACCTCCCAGTTTTCATGGGTTAAATGACTTAGAGGAATTTATGAAAAAATATGAAGAGGAAGTGTTAGAAAATCATAGGCTCTCAACCCTAGATATTTCACTCAAGGAAACACCTACAAGATGGTGGGGTGCGCACAAAGAAACAATCCAGGATTGGTATCAATGTAAATGATTACTGCACATTAGATTTAGCACAGAACCATGGAAAAATATAGTCCAAAAGTATGATGGGAAAGGCACACCAGTTGAACACTTGGAGAAGTGCAGAGCATAGTGGAGGATGAAACCACCAGAGGAATGGCCTCATCACTTTATCCATACATTGGAAGGAATCCTAGGGAACTGGTATATAGACCAGGAGATGCGCATAGGAACTATAGAATGGATGAGATTATAGCAGAAATTTATAGTAACTTTCATGTTTGAACATGAGAACCCCAATATTGATTCAACATTGAAGTTGATATGAGGAGTGATATTTATTGATGAACCATAAGTTGAAATCATGACAAAATATCAACAACAGAACATAATGACAGTGAAAGAACTACTTTCATGCTATCATGTTGAAGATGAAGCACCAGATGAAGATGACTTGCACAACATTCATATTATAGAAATTAAAGGAGAAAGAGAGGTGGAAGGCCCATCTCTGGAGTCATATGTATTTGTTTCACCAATCAAATTTAATGAATTCAACATTGGGACGAATGAAAACCCTAAAATGGCAAGTATTGGAGACTATTGGGATGAACAGATAGTAGAAAGAATAACAAAGTTACTGCGTGAATATAGTGACCTAATTCTAACAAAATTTAAAGAGATGAAAGGCATAACAGGGGATCTAGGTGAGATGAAGATACCCCTCAAACCTAAGGCTAGACCTGTCAGACAGAGACCCTACATACTGAATCCAATGTATAAGCATAAAGTGAAAGCAAAAATTGATCGAATGTTGGAAGTTGGTATCATAAAACCAGTAGAGGAATCTGAATGGATCAGTCCTATGGTAGTCCAAGAAAAGAAATAAGGGGGGATGAGGATTTGTGTAGATCTAAGGAAATTCTATGATGCTTTCTTACATGACCCTTTCCCTACCCCATTTACAGATGAGGTCTTAGATAATGTGGGAGGCTAGGAATCCTATTCATTTACAAATAGTTTCTCAGGTTACCATGAGATCACAATAGCTCCAGAGGACATGTATAAGACTACTTTTTCTATAGAATGGGGATCCTACCAATATACAGTCATTCCATTTGGGTTGAAGAATGCACCAGACATATTTTCAAGAGTAGTCATAGATGCTTTTAAGGAATTCATACATAAGTTTCTAGAAGTATATTTGGATGGCTGGACTATATATAGTCTATTAGAGGACCATGTAGAAGTGTTAATATTAATGTTGTAAAGATGTAGGTGGTGTCAGATATCATTAAATATCAAGAAATGCATTTTTGGTACACCTTTTTGGGAATTGTTGGGAAATATAGTGTGTAAACAAGGTTTACTAGTGGACCTTTCTAAGATTGTTGCCATTGTGAATTTACCACCACCAAAGTTAGTGCGCCATCTAAGAGAAAAATTGGGACATATAGGCTATTACATGAAATTTATAAAGGGGTATGCACAAATTATGGCACCAATGGAATATGTTTTAAAGGACACCATATTTCAGTGAAATGAAGACTGTCAACAAGGATTGGACACTCTAAAGGAAAAGATGGTAACAATAGCTATACTAGTATTCCCAGATTGGGAAAAGACATTTCATGTGCATGTAGATGCATCAACCATAACACTTGGAGCAATTCTGGCGTATCCAGGAGAAGGGGACTTAGAACATCCTATAGCTTTTGGAGGTAGAAAGTTGTCGGAATCAGAGCATAATTAAAACACCGTAGAAAGATAATGCCTAGCCATGGTATATGCACTTCAAAAATTCAGGCACTATTTATTAGGTAAACACTTTAAAATGTTCACATACCATTCTTCCCTAAAGTATCTAGTCAACAAGTCAGTGTTGGGGGGGGAGGATATGTACATGGCTATTGTTATTTCAAGAATTTGATTTCGAAGTGATAGTCCAAATAGGGAAGCTAAATGCAGGACCTGATCACCTGTGAAGGGTAACTAATGGAGAAGAACCTACTAACTTGGAAGACCATTTCCCTAATGCACAACTATTTTCAGTACAGGTAGTTGATGAATACTTCGGTAATATTATTGAATACTTAAGTACATGAGTTGCACCATAGGAATTTAGCACTACATAGAAGAAAAATATGGTAGTCAGAGATGCAAACTATCAACTCATTGCAGGACAATTTTATAAGATGGGCATAGATAACATTTTGAGAAGATGTGTATTGGAACATGAAAGGCACAAAATTTTAGTAGAATATCATGAAGGTATATATGGAGGACACTATGCAGGAAAATATACCACATAGAAGGTATTGCGTGTAGGATTATGGTGGCCAACAATCCATAAATATGCCAAGGAATGTTCCAGAAATGTGAAGTTTTTCAAAGGGTTGGAAAACCCAACAGAAGGGATGAGATGCCTCTAATACCACAAGTGACTCTTTAGGTATTTGAAAAATGGGCAATAGACTTTGTGGGACCTATTAATCTACCAGCAAAAAGTTCAGAAGCTAGATATATCATTACTGCAACTGAATACTTAACAAGATGGGAAGAAGCAACACGAACAAAAGACTGTAGCGTAGAGAGAACAACACACTTCATATTTGAGCAAGTGATCACCAGATTTGGATGTCCTGGGATTTTAATGAGTGACCAAGGCACTCATTTTATTAATAATACCATTAGGGCAATGACTGAGGAGTTTGAAGTCTATCACCAGAAGAGTACACCATATCATCCCCAGGAAAATGGAACAATAGAAGCTTTCAATAAGATTTTGGAAAATGCTTTGAACAAGATATACAATGTTAATAGATATTATTGGGAATTGAAAATACCATCAGTAATATGGGCATATAATACCACATGTAAGAAGTTAACAGGAAAAACACCATTCATATTGGTGTATGGGCAGGAAGCAGTGGTGCCATTAGAATTTCTAGTACCTAGTCTGCGCATAACAACAATTACCAACATGACATAAAGAGGCACAATACAAGAGAGGCTATGTCAACTAATGGAAATGGAAGAGGACATGATTCTGTCAGGATTTCACCCAGAAGTACATAAAGAAAAAGACAAATCCTGACATGAAAGACATATTAAAAATAAGAGTTGTAAGGAGGGAGACCTAGTTCTACTCTATGAAAACAAATTTTCGAACATCCTGGTAAGTTTAGAATGCATTGGCTAGGGCCATATGAAGTAAATATTGTCACGGAAGGGGGATCTATATAGCTAAAGGAATTGGGAGGAACATAACTGAAAGGCATGATCAATGGTAGTTGACTGAAACTGTACGAGGACAATCGACCTACTAACTCTTAAAAGTTATAGCACAGTAGGAAAGGCATGTATATAGTGTACTATAGTAGATTTTAGGAAGGAAAACTCATAAAAAGGAAGACAAAAGTAGAAAAAGAAAGAAAATACAAAATACTTGGGAATATTGTGCGCAGTAGATAGTGGAATCGGCACGACAAAAAGAAAAAGTGATCACGCGCAGCATATGGGCGACATGAAGAAAACACCGTGCACTAAGGGAAAAGTCACAACAAAAATGTACGATGCACCAAAAAATTGCAGCGCACCACAAACTGAGCCAACAGTCGAAAAATCAAAAACTGGTTGTTGGGGTAAAAAGGCGCAAATTGGGCATTTATGAAACCGAATGAAGCATACTCGACAATATTTAACGCATTAATAATAATCAAAGAAGCGTCTCCGAGAAGATTGAGGGAATTTATGATGCCCTATATATAAGTGAAAATGTAGGCCAAACGAGACCCATTGTCCATTTATAAACCCACGAAGCTAAGGAGCATGAAGACAAGAGGTGAATAGACAAATTTAGAGACCGTAGAAACTGAAGCTCAATCGAAGAAGGGATAATTACCCATGATGGCACATCCAAAGGTCGGTGCACCTAGACAAACAACACAGAAAACATGAAGTAGCCACAAGCCACCATAGGAAACCATAGAGGCAGAATAAGAGTTTACACAGATAGAGGGAATCATCGATGTCAACGTAATTCCTTCACCCTAGGTCGAACCAATGAGTGCCACAATGGTATAGCAAGAAGATAACCGATGATGGTTGGGATGGATATTGATTCACACGATAGTGTGCAGGTCCAGTACCCATTAACCAGAGGCAACCCACAACAACCTTCTAGGGTCGAAGCAACCCACAAAACAAATGGTGGTGATAGCGAAAGGATAGAGTCTAATAGGCCAAGGCTAAAACCTATGGTGGGGTCTGTGCAATAGGAGGAAGTACAAATCAAAGATATCACGGGGCAACCATAGTTAGGTTGGGAAGAAAAACTAAAGGCTAGGACATCTAGCACGCCAACACAAAGAAATGGGAAACAACCCATCATGTGGTCCCCGTGCAGGCATCTGGATGCCTCGATCATTTTGTCGCGCATTCTAGAGGGGGTGCATGCCACACCAATTCTACTAGGTTGCATCGAAAGTCTAAGATACACCGAACACGATGTGTCTGACACTAACAAATTCCCAAAATTTGTGCAACATGTGTATATGGAGAGCATGGTCACAAGGCCATTAGGAGATCCAATACTACAGCCAAAGAAATGGGCGATAGGCTTGGAAAACATAGGTATTCTGAATTTGTTAGATATTCCTCAATTCAGACAGGGGAAAGATGTGAACAATTGCGTCAAGCAGTTGTTGGCAATCCTCCATGGAGGATTTTTGTGGTTAGAAGAACCAGTCTCAATCGACGTAGATCTAATTACATTCATCACAGGTCTTCTATCAAATGGCGAGAAGCCCACGTAGTACCTGGATGATAAAACCAAGGAAAAGGATCTCGCAGAAGAGATGAAGAAGAATTATGGCACAGAAAGAGGCTCCCACAGAATTATTATAAAGAGAATCATTGACACAACCACTTAGATGGAAACCAAGTTAATGGCATGAAAACTAATTCACAAATGTTGCAAGGAGGAGGTCCCTATAAGAGTTGCTGCAGCAGCATCATAGTGCACAAACGACACCATGCTCAGTTGGGCCTTATATTTATTGAATCTGTTCTTAGACGACTACAAGGATATGCAGGACTTGGGAACATATTTCCATTACTCCTAGATAATGATCTTTATAGAATTAATTGGATGGAAAGAGCCTCCCTAATCGTATTTTTGTGATAGAGTAGGAAGATGTCACACAACACAATACACGTCGATGGGAAGCACTTTGGATTCCAAGGGAAGAAGTGACAATGCCAACACTTTTTCTCAGTATCTCAGTGACATACAAGACATCATAGCCAACACATGGAGGATAAATCTGAAATTCATCACACAATACTAAGGGATAGACAACTTCAAGGCTACATGACACAACATGTGGATCCAAGCACGCAAGGATCCAGAAAAAGAATGATTACAACTTTGATTATGCATCAATGCAGAGGAAGTTGAAATGGCAATGAGAGACTAGCAGGATGACTGGAATATCGCAGTCATCACCAAGTACATGCCCAAGGGAAAAGAAGTGGAAGCAGGGTTGTTTAAGGCATCTGCAGGAGGTAGCATCACGACCAAGAAACCAACACAACAAGAGAAGCTCGATCAAAAGACATTGCAATAGAAGAAGGGAAGCACCCCAAAGAAGGATGCACAGACAGGAAAAAAGGATAATGTCCCAGTGTAAGAAGACCAAGGAAGGGGGGACACAACAACACAGGAAACCCCGTCGGCAGCTACTCCACAAGAGACAGGACCACCCAAACGACCAATCATACATAGAAATGGGCCACACAAGAAGGCCAAGGCCCGTAAACAAATCCCAGAATACATAATTACCAAGGATGATGTCAATATTGTCGTAGAGAGGGTACAAGACCGTGTAATGGATGAGTTTGAAGAAGCCGAGAACCAAAGAGGAAGGATAAGGAACGAGTTGGATGATATTAATAAGGTATTGGAAATGATACAAGCAACTCAAATGTAAGAAATGGGAACAAAACCGATCCCCTAAGCGATAGAAGCAGAGGACAAGACCACGCAGAATGAAGAAGAAACAATCCATATCGTAGCGCAAGCAAGTCCTAGTTTTTAGTTAACAACATATATGTTGCAGGTTGAAAAGACCATATCCCAGATGCCACTCAAAGACTTGGTGCAGGTACAGTTAGTGTAACTACCCTTGATTATTAAGTATAATTAATTTAATAATATAATCCTAAAAGATTTGCTAAACTGTATTTATGTCTTAAAATAATATTTCTAATTGATTATTATTAAATAGTTGTTCATGATGGTTAATGACTGATTTAATTATTAATTAATTCATTAATTAATAAAGTATTAAATTAATGGTGGATAATAAGATATAATATTAAATTAGGTTACATATCCCACAAGGGATAACGTATTCAATACATTAGGATAAGTAATAAAGGAGGGATAAGGGTATTAACGGCGGGGGGATAAGGTGTAATAAAGAAGTTAGGTAGGGAGTTAATGAA
>JZKD02S0111264.1:837128-861770 GCA_000966675.3 Picea glauca
TTCGACGGGAGTGGAGAAGGGATTTTGGGGAGAGCTCTGAGTATTGGATAGAGGGAGGAATTTTGTGAGTGGCATTGACAAAGTGGACCGGAGTTGTTGGAGGTTTTGGGCTCGGGGGGCTGGGATATCCGTTGATATCCTAGGGCTAGAATCTAACTAGTCAGCAGGGAGGTCAGTTTTGGGTGGTGTCCTAAAGAAGCAGGAAGGAGCAAGCTGCAGATAACAACATCAGGTTCAACAAGCTGCCGATAACAACATGAGAGTTAAGGTATTTAATTCTGATTTATCCATTGTTTAATTAGATTTATTATCCATTGATAAATTTTATATGCGTAAGTGTTAAGTAAATTTGGAATTATTCTTCTTTATACAGCTTGTAGAAATTACAGTACATTTGGTAGAAATTTTAAATGTTAATTGAAATCTGGTCTTTACAGTTAGTATTGGCTAAGATACTGACAAAGTAACTGTACAAACTACAAGTCAGTGTTGCATAGGAAGTGTAATCGCGAGCTAGAACATATGCGACAAAATTGTGGACAACAAGAAATGGAAAGGATGCACTAGAACTGGTGGTAGATTAGGTCAAGTTGGAGACACAAGAGGAGAAGCATCACGTAGATAAGTTAGAGAAGAAGCTAAAGGAAGTCTTCACAAGAATTAGAGATGGTGTGAAGGAAACCACAAGCAGTGTTGAAGAAAAGATTTAAATCATTGCGTAAATGATTGAAGACTATAAAAAGGAGATTGAGGATCTCAAAGAAAATTTAACACTCACCACCCCTCTAAAAGTCACAACTAAAAGGGAACAATAGGAAGCTTTGCAAGTAGAAATTATGGAGAAAGAAGCCAAAAGGGTCATATCAGTTTTTGACCGGACCGCGCAACTATGGATGACGTTGGAGGAAGATGACAGGGTCCAATAACTAGACCATCAAGAGGAGGAAATCAACACTACAGTCCAGGAACCAAATAAACGATAAAATTTATAACATCCCGAACCACCCAACATGCCAGGAAACACCACAAAGGAACATCTTTCTGCTCTAATACCATTTTGTAACGTCCCCAACCACCAACAGTTGGACCATGCTACTCATAGAAACAACAATTATCATATGCATATAAATATAAACATAAACAAACAACATATTATGTTCATACATAGATTAATGCGGAAATAACAATAAGCCTACACATACAACATATACAGACATTAATCATCAATTATAACACATGTACATATACACAACAAGTAAATGAACATAAAAGTGGTACTTATCTTTTAATAGAAGACAACCAACTGCGTGTAGACCTTCCACGAACCTCCCAACCATAGACCATGCTGCTCATCACTCTTAGTAGTGGGTCATCCCCAAGCTAGGACTAAAATCCACCCAGGTAAAGGGGATTCCTAGGCTAGGCTAAGGCTATGGGAACTACAAAGTACAATAGGAAATATTTCCTCCAAGGAGTCACTTACGCCCACAACTCACAGACTCTCATTCCCCACATGTCTATCCCACCCTAGGAGTGTACACCTTCACTGTCCAACAATCCATTGGCTGCTAAACCTCCCTCTCCTTGGGCTTCAACAACAAGTTGGTTTAGGAATTCTCATAGCTCTATAGATTCTACTGGACTCCCTCTAGGAGAAATCACTTCCCCAAAAAACTCTCTCTCACCTAGAGAGTGTTGCTCACAGGCCTGAAAACCCGCTTCTTCAATCACAACAAACTCTCTCTCACCTAGAGAGAGTAGCGCACAGGCCTAACAACTTGCTTATTCAAACCAACTCTTAAGAAAATACAACAACAACATTTGACTAACGCACATGTGATGGTAACAAGCAAAAACAGGTAAGGACATAGAATATGGCAGCAATCCATGCTCATCCAAGGAACTTCATTGGCAGCAACAATCAATCGCTAGGATACAATACGGGCTCATGAAAATACAGGTGCACCCGACTTCACAGAAAATACACAGGATAACTCAAGTCTAACTGCAGGTTTCAGAGGTTCACGATGGAAGAGGTCAACAATGGAGGTATTGGTTCCCTCCGTGCCTCTGTGGGTGCCTGGGGAGAATGGTCAGTTGATCCCAAAATAGTAATAATTCCCACTTATAATTGCATGTTCCTGAGTTGACACATGGTGATCTTGAAGCACGTTCCTCTCCACTTGGAGTTTGTTCCTCTATGTAATATCCCCAGGTAGAACCCCAACTGTAAATGTAATAATGTACTTAAGCTGGTGAGCTATTTGATATATTTTTGGCTTGCATCTTCCATGGTGTAGTGCACGCATGTACTGCATAGTAAAATGATGAATTGGGCACATTCTAGGACACCGCGCGCAACATATTAAGTGTGCGCGATATTGGGGCCAGGGAGCCTTTATGTATATGTTGTGTTTTATAGGATGGTGAGTCAGTTATTATAATCTAAAATGCTTATGTTTTGATTAGGCCGGAGAGCCTAGATGTTAAAGGCTAGTGTGCCTACTCTATATATGTCTCATAATTAATATAAATACATCGTTGTGCACAGATCAAGCACGATGAAAGAGATGGGGTACTAAACTCCACTAGTCAGGGAAAGGGAGGGGATAATTTAAGGAAAGGGGCTAATCTAGGGAGCTTGAGCCAAAAAGGAATATTATATTAATATTTCTTAAATCATAAAGAAAGGATAATTATTTTATCCTAAATTCTAAAGTTGGGGACAAGTGGGCCAACGTAGCTCCCAACATGACAAGTGTCAAGTTGGGGACATGCATACATATTGTTGGGACTAAGTTCATTTTCAGATCTCCCCCATCATTCTTACGATCATATTTTCCATCATTCAACCATGATGCCATGACCATTTTCACTCACGCAGTTAGTTATCCTCAGACAATCATTTCATTGTATCTAAACCTGTATCCATAGCCATTTTGTGTTTGGTGTAGTTGGTTAGCTGGGGAGCGGGACTAAAGAAGTGGGTTGTCAGGCCCATGGGATATTGAAGAGGTGGGTTGTCAAGCCCATGATAAATTCTCTGGGTGAGAGAATTGTTGGGAATTGACTTCTTGAAGGTGTTGAACTGCAACTACAGGGTTCTGAGACTTCCTGTCTGGCCTATTGTTGAAGCCCTGGAAGGGAAGTGGGGCAGCCGAGGGACTGTTGAGTAGAGAAGGGACACACTTCCTTGGGTGGGACAAGCATGTGGGGAATGAGATACTATAGGCTATTATTTTGAGTAGGCACCTGTGATGGACTCTTTCATGTTTTCCATGAGCCATTATCTTGGTTAGGAACCCTTACCCGGGTGGAGTTTAGTCCCAGCTCGGGGGTGACTCACTGTTGAGAGTGATGAATAGTGTGGTCTAAGGCTGGAAGATTCATGGAATGTTTGCACGCAGTTGGTGACATTCTTACTAAGATAAGTGTCAACTATGTGATAAATTTACATGTTGCATTGTTATTTATATGCATATTTTTATGGATTATCATATGTACGATTATAACTGTGTTTATTTTTATAGGTATTTCATGTATATGTTGCATGTATATGTTTACTGTTATTTCAGTGTGAATATGTGCATTTACATAATGTATTTGTCTGTTCACGTTTTATATATAAGCTTCCACAAGAGTTCTATGCATGGATAGGTTTTAATCGCATGCATATAGAAGATTGTATGTGGCATAGCTCAGTTTTGGATGTTGAGTACGTTATAGTATGTTCTGCACAGAGAATGAAAGTGTTCTATGGTGTAGCGTGTCCCGACATGGATGGTCGACGAGGTTACAAAACGGTTTTAGAGATAAGTAAAGCATCTGAGTAGTGGCATGGTCCGACGTGTTGGTGGTTGGGGATGTTACAAAATGGTATCATAGATTCAGTTTTCAACACTGATCCTGGATGGGCTGAGCAATTTAAGTTGAAGTGAAATTTCACAGAGGATTCATTTCTAAGTGGCCAAATTTTGAATTACGGAACGTCCATGGTAAAAAGTAATAGCAATTGTGCGGAATTGGGAAAAATCCCCAATTTCTGTTGTTAAATTCATGTGAAAATGGAGAAATTCGACCAAGTGATGAGATTTTATCAATTTAATATCTTTTCTAGCGAATTCAGACCTAGAATTGGTTGAATTTGAAGTCACAATGAAACCATGAAAGTTGGAGTTAATTTTATAATTAAAATTCCCAATTCGTGAATTGATTTTGGGTGAATTCGTTCCAGAAATGTCAACCCACAACGATTTTTTGTTGTAGAGGTTGAATTGGTATTATCGGGGTGAAATTAAACGAATTTCGTGGTTGTAGAATGTCTATGGTAAATTGGGGGAAAAGTTAGGAAAAAGCCCCAATTTCTGCAATGGAATTCACGAGGAATCGATGCACATAAAGGTGAATGTTCATAGGTGGGCGCACTAAAAATGCAGGATGTGCAGTAAAAGGCTTATGATATGTGAAAATTGGGTGTCGCGCGGAAAAATGTTGGCGTGTTGGTGTGCGCGCTAAATTTGGGTGGCGCATGGACAAATGTTGGTGTGCTGGTGTTCACGCTAAATTTGGGTACCGCATGGACAAATGTTGGCGTGCTGGTATGCGTGCTAAATTTGGGCACCGCACAGACAAATGTTGGCGTGATGGTATGCGCGCTAAATTTGGGCACCGCGTGAGAAAATGTTGGCATGCTAGTGCGCGTGGTAAAATTTTGCCAGCGCGTGGAAAAATTTTGGTGTGAGGGTGCACATGCTAAATTTGGCATTGCATAGTGTGCATACACATAAGAAGTGTGCGCGGTATGGACATTCATAATAATGGCACGTGTGGTGTGTGCAATATTGGCATAGCACAGAGGAGTTTGGTTTGTGCACATGCAATATGATTATAATCTTATCATGCGATAACTTAGTTAATGGTTCACGCAAAGTATTGGTGTGTGGTGGGGGCGTACTAAACTCTGGCATGGTGCAACACACAGAGTACAATGCACGCAAAATATCAGTGCGTGATACAAAAAATGTGCGCAATAGGTATTAGTATAGAAACCAAAACTACACAGTGTATTTTGGCACGCGACACAAAAGTAGTGCGCGCAAGTTAGTGGCGTGAAAAAGAAGTGATACAAAATGGTTTTAAAGTGCACTAAGAATGATTTCCCTTGTGATGTTGCTGCGCATGGTAAATATGGGTTCACATGTTGATATATGTGCGCGTGAAGTCGTTTGGAAGGTGAACAATAGTAGAAAACTAGTGATTTTCTGTGATTTTTAATATCATTTGAATGTCATCTTTCTAATGGTGTAAATTGTTTGTCAAATGAAGCTTTTATGAGAAAGTTACAGCACAAACATTGGAGGGTAAATTTTAAGACCCATCTAACGTCAAAGAGCCATAACTCTCTGCTCTAGAATCAGATTGAGGCACAAGAGAAGTCAATGGAAATCTATTGAACCATAGAAGACATTACAAGAGCTGAATTAAATTTCTGGGCATGTTAAAAGTGTTTAATATCGAAAATAAGGTACATGTAGCATATCAGTTACAATATGGTATTTTGGCCTAGAACTTTAGCGGGCTGTAACTAGCAGCCCAGAACCTAGAATGAGGTGAAACTTGGATAGAGTGTCTATAAGATGTATATTAATAAACCCAATTGAGCTCCCATGAAAACTCCAATGGAGTAGGTACAAAAATGCATAATTACAACGCATAATTGTGCCCAGTTGAAGTGTGAACATAAACGTTAATGGGCAATTTTTAAATAGCCATAAATTTATGCTCAAGACTCAGAATTGAGCATGGGAGCAGGCGTTGGAAAGGTCTTGAATAGTGGAATTTAAATATCCACCCAAAAAATTGATCAAGGAATTCAAATTTCCAGGAAAGAAGAAGAAAGAATTATGATATGTATTATTGAACCAGAATGGTTCATATTTTCATAAAATTGTTGAGTCAGTTAGCTTGACAAAGTTTAGTTAAAATTAAGAAAAGGTACTCAGGGAAAGAGTGATATGAAAAAACATTTCAGAAGATGATCAAAAGCCAAGACTACAAAAGGTTAAGGTATGAATCTTCATGTAGCCATAAAGTCTTTGGAAGCCACTATAGGAAGTCCTCTCATGTTAATCAAGTATTCAATGGAATCTGGGCAGAGGAATAGATCATGTAGTGAATGAATTAGTGAACACTCCAAAAGAAATCAATATACAAATTAAGCAATGCATGGGAGTAAGATCTATTATAAAAGGAATTGACTATCATAATGATAGTAATCAGATAAAGAAAGAGGCTTACTGCATATTTGGATAAAGAGTGCATCATATCCAGGAATTAGCTATGAAATTAGAGTAATGTTTCCCTTATGGTTATCAGAGTGCGCAGTGGAAGCATGGTATGAAGGGCATCAATATGGCATGATAGAAGTGGATTGTGCAAGGTAGGTTGAAATCAGATTGGTCAAGACAAGGGAAAGTAATACCCATCAAGAAAATCCAAGTGTTGATATGATCAGCTAAGGAACAAATAAATCAAGTACCTAAAGAAGGAATTTGATGTTAACTGTCCAAGGTTACTTATAAAACATGACTGGAAATATAATTGGGTCATGTAGGAGTTGCATCAAAGGGATCCGAATAATAGTGGGAAGCTGAAAATTAATATCAACATAATATGTAGTTGCAAGTCCATGAACATCCTATAATAATGGAATAACAATTCATGGGGTATATATCAAGCAAATGGGAATGCATGAAAACACTCCAAGAGGGAAAGAAAGAATAGTAGTAGAGATTATTGATGCATTCCAAAAGTATTGAAGATATTTCCACAATAACATGAAGATGTCAAAGCCAAGAAAGACTTAAAGGTGAAATGAATCTCTGTAGAGAGTCAGTAAAGAACCATGAAGAAGAAAATGGTTCTATGCATGGTTTTGAATGCAAAAGAGATGGTGCCTAAGAAGAATCCATCTCAAATGGCATGGAGCCATGAGTGACATTCCCAGGGAGTGGAGGCACCACTTGAAACTATGTTGGTAAGTTAAAATCTGTATTAAGTTCTTTTAATTAATTTTATGCAGCTAGGGAAAGAGGCATATGTCCATCCTTACAGCATGCTAAGAGAATTGGCTATGCAAGACAATTTTGAGGCTAGTTGGAAAGGAGTGAAGAAGAATGCAATAAAACTCAAATACTAAATTATTTAGTCAAGGAAGAGCCGGAATAGTTCAGTTTGAAAAATAAATGGATGTTGAAGATCCATAGTATATAAGACAACAAGATTGGAATTATAATTCATCCAAGTATGAGTTGGGATAGATGGATCTAGGAAGTAAACAAAAGTTTAAGGTTAATATCAGTTTAGTATTTGGATGGAAAATAAAAGGCAGCCAAGAGTGTTTTGGCTAGAAAGTGCTCAGATCAGAAATAATCATGCACAGTGGTTATAGTGAAGAGCACTTGCAGAATTAGGAATTCAGAAGAATGGAAAATTTCTGGGATAAACTAGGAAACATGATATAGGAAGAAAAGAAATTGCTGCAATTACTATAGCAACAAGTATTTTATGGATTTTATCACAACCATAAAGTGAGAATGCTTGCATGTTTGCAAGTGTTGCCGATAATGTTGTTGCACATGGAAGGAAGCAACAAAAAGTTGGAATGTTGAATTATAAAGCTGATAAAGAAGCATGAGAACTTCTATTGTCATCAGATAATCAGGTAGCATTAGAATCGTTTAATGGTATCCATGCAAGTAAGTATCTCTCTTTTGGAAATTATGTTGTATGATTGCCAAAGGGAAATCTAGGTAAGAATTTCCCCAAATTGAATTTTATACTACGTTGTATGGTATTGTTTAAGTGCATTGACAATATTAAATTACCACTAGGTGTGGTAAAGGCTAGAGGCTTGTTATATTTATCAAATCTTTTAGCTTTTGAATGCACACACTGACATAGTAGCATGACATGTTAATTTGGTTATGAGACAATAACCTGAGAAAATAAAAGATAATAACTTGTTATAGGAATGATGCTAAGAGATCTAGTCATGTATGAGACCAGGACATGGTTGGATATGGCAAGGTATGGTTATAGAAAGGTTATGTGCCACAAAAATACCCAATGAGCTTCCTAATTTAAATAAAACTTGGACTGCAACCTTTTTTGTAACACTAATAAACACTACAGAATTGTATTCTTGGTGTAGTGTTCAGGTCGAAAGAGAAGGCATCCAAGTAATTGGGAAGACAATGGGAAGTGTGTGGAGATGGGTCAAGACATTGTCCAGATTTCCAATTTATGGATGGTGAGATGCATGACTTAGATAAATCTCATTCTAAAAATCAATGCAAGGGTGCATTGAATAAATAGGCATTGAGAGTTGCACTCATGCCTAGTAAGTGGCCGAGTTGCACTCATACATGATGGAATTGTATACTTAAATGCATTTTGCTAAATGCATTTTGTGAGTGCATGTATATATGTTTTTGCATGGAAATAATTATACTAATGGTTGAAATGTTTCTAACTCAAGAAGTTGAGAACATTTCAGGAACTATTAAACATTGCAACAGGAAAGTTGCAAGTGAGGTAGTCATAGGAATAGTATCTACAAAAAATTTCATGTTCAGAAAATTGAAGAAGTGAACTTACTGTTGTTAATTATGAACATGCATATGCATAGAATGATGAGTCATTATATTTGGTTAATTTGTTTGGTAATTGTGATTGAATTGCTAGGTACAGGAAATTCTAAGATCATTCCATACGGTGATGTACAAAAAATACTGACAATTTGTTGGTTGTATGCAATATATAATCATTGTAGGAAAAATGGTATTTAACATGGTGCTTGCTGAAAGCCATAAGGACAATTACATCATATTATTGCAAAAACAATGAAAAATTATGAAATAGGATTTCATATTTTGGGAAAATGTCTAATTCCTTATGAAATTAATTGGATTTCTAAAATGGAATTTTTATAATGCTCTCTCATGATAACTGTATGTGTATGATGCAGGTGAGATGATAATGATTAAATTCAAAACTCCTGGAGCCATGGTGCTCTGAGACTTCCTGTCTGGCCTATACTGGAGCCCTGGAAGGGAAGTTGAGCAGTCGATAGACTGTTGGACAGTGAAGGTGCATACTACCTTAGGTTTGTACAAGCATGTGGAGACGAGAGACCATTGGTTGGAGTGTTGCTGAGGTTTGGTACCTTGGCCTAGAGTATGTTGATATTGATTGTGGTGCGTGGTTATCTTGGGAAGCCATTGTTGTGATGGAGTCATATCCCATTCTTGGGGATGATATGATGTTGAGAGTTTATCAATAGTGAGATACAAGGCTGGGTGGAACATCATGGATCTATAGCCAATTGCTGCTTTGATGCAGTTTAATTGAATCATGTAATAAGGAACAATGAGTTGAATTATTTCCTGAACTAGCTCTATGGAATAGAGCATTTGACTTCAAGTTGCAGTATAAGTACCAGAATTGGTGCCGGAAAGTAGAGAACCAGATGGGTAACAATATTTCAATAGATAAAGCTTGGATATTTTAAAGAATTTGAATGGTACATGGTATATAATGCACTGAGGATTTTTTAAAATTTTGTTGTATATGTATACATGATGCATTGGGGATAGTGCATAAATAAGGGGAGGGGATTGTAATATCCCCAGGTAGAAACCCAACTGTAAATGTAATAATGTACTTAAGTTGGTGAGTTGTTTGATATATTTTTGGCTTGCATCTTCCATGGTATAGTGCACACATGTACTGCGCAGTAAAATTATGAATTGGGCACATTCCAAGACACCGCGTGTAGCATATTAAGTGTGCGTGATATTGGCGCTAGGTAGCCTTTATGTATATGTTGTGTTTTATAGGCTGGTGAGACAGTTATTATAAGTTAGGATGCTTATGTTTTGATTAGGCTGGAGAGCCTAGATGTTAAAGGCCAGTGCGCCTACTTTGTATATGTCTCATAATTAATATAAATACATCATTGCACGCAAACAGACCACGATAAAAAAGATGGGGGACTAAACTCCAATAGTCAAGGAAAGGGAGGGGATAAGTTAAGGAAAGGAGCTAAGCTAGGGAGCTTAAGCCAAAAAGGAATATTATATTAATGTTTCTTAAATCATAAAGTATGGATAATTATTTTATGCTAAGTTCTAAAGTTGGGGACAAGTGGGCCAACATAGCTCCCAACATGACAAGTGTCAAGTTGGGGACATGCATACGTATTGTTGGGACTTAGTTCATTTTCATATCTCCCCCATCATTCTTATGGTCATCTTTTCCATCATTCCTTCCATCATTCAACCATGATGCCATGACCATTTTCACTCATGCGGTCAGTTATCCTCAGACAATCATTTCACTGCATATGAACCTATATCCATAGCCATTTTGTGTTGGTGTAACTAGTTAGCTGGGGAACGAGACTGAAGAAGTGGGTTGTCAGGCCCGTGGGATATTGAAGAGGTGGGTTTTCAAGCCCGTGAGAAATTCTATGGGTGAGAGAATTGTTGGGAATTGATTTCCTGAAGGTGCTGAACTACAACTACAGGGCTCTGAGACTTCCCATCCGACCTATTGTTGAAGCCCTGGAAGGGAAGTGGGGTAGCCGAGGGACTGTTGAGCACAGAAGGGGCACATTTCCTTGGGTGGGGCAGGCATGTGGGGAATGAGAGACTGTAGGATGTTAGTTTGAGTAGGCACCTGTGATGGATTCTTTCATGTTTTCATTGAGCCATTAGCCTGGTTAGGAACCCTTACCCGAGTGGAGTTTAGTTCTAGCTCGAGGGTGGCTCACTGTTGAGAGTGATGAATAGTGTGGTCTAAGGCTGGAAGGTTTGTGGAAGGTCTGCATGCAGTTGGTGACATTCTTACAAAGATAAGTGTCAACTGTGTGATAAATTTACATGCTGCATTGTTATTTATGTGCATATTTTTATCGGTTATTATATGTGCGATTATAATTGTGTTTATTTTTATGGTTATTGCATGTATATGTTTACTGCTCTTTCAATGTGAATATGTGCATTTACATAACATATTTGTATGTTCATGTTTTATATATAAGCTTCTGCAAGAGTCCTATGTGTGGATAAGTTTTAATTGCGTGCAGATAGAAGATTGTATGTGGCATAGCTCAGTTTTATATGTTGAGTACATTATAGTATGTTCCGCACAGAGAATGAAAGTGTTCTTTGGCATAGCGTGGTCTGACATGGATGATTGAGGACATTACAAAATGGTTTCAGAGCTAATTAAAGTGTCTAAGTAGTGGCATGGCCCGACCTGTTGGTGGCTGAGGATGTTACACTCTCCCCAAAGTAACTTAGGGTAATTGGGTTTATTTCCCAAACCTTAGTCTTTTAAGGAATTACTAATATAATATTATTCCCTTAGAGGTAATCCCTCTAGATTAGCCCCTTTTCCTATCCTCTTAGCCCCTTCCCTTTCCCTATGTAGTGGATCTTAGTCCCCCATTCTCTTTTATCATGGTCAATCTACACGAAGTGATGTACTTATATTAAATATATGAGTATTTACACATATACAATAATAGGCTCATTGGCCATTACATCTAGGATCTTTGACCTAATCATCACATAAGCCTTTTGGATTATTATAACTTGGCTCACTAGACTATCAAAATTACAACTGGGGTTCTACCTGGGGATATTACAATCCCCTCCCCTTATTTTTTCACTCTCCTCAGTGCAACTTGTTTATAAATAAACAATTCAAAATTCTTCAAAAAGCTCCAAGATTTAGCTATTAGAAGCATGTTATCCACCTGGTGCTCTACTTTCAAGCACCAATTATGGTGTTCATATTGTAGTTGAAACTCAATTGCTCTATTCCATAGAGTTGTTTTAGGAAAGAATTCAGCTCATTGTTCCTTATAACATGCTTCAATTAAACCTTATTGAAATCACCGATGGGAAGTAGATCCATGACGTTCCACCCATCCCTAGATCTCACTGCTAATAAAATCTCAACAGTGTTTCACCCTCGAGCAGGGTGTAATATCCCTAGGCCGAACCCAATTGTAATGTAAATGAAAATTTAATTAATTTGGTTAGTTGTTTGATATCATTTTTGTATGCACCTTTCATGTCATAATTCGCGCATGTACTGCATAGTAAAATGAGGAAGTGTGCACATTCTAGGATACCGCGTGCAACAACTTAAGTGTGCGTGATTTTGAGGCTAGGG
Source organism: Picea glauca (assembly GCA_000966675.3). Taxonomy (NCBI): domain Eukaryota; kingdom Viridiplantae; phylum Streptophyta; class Pinopsida; order Pinales; family Pinaceae; genus Picea; species Picea glauca. Next base: position 849,375 of record JZKD02S0111264.1, read on the forward strand.
ATCCTTTGTGTATATGATGTGTTTTATAGGCTAGTGAGCTAGTTTTGTGATTATTAGGCTGGACAGCCTAGATGTTAAAGGCCAGTGCAGTTACTTTTGTATATGTCTCAACATTAATATAAAATACATCATTGCGCACAGACCTACCATGATAAAAGAGTATGGGGACTAAACTCCACTAGTTAGGGAAAGGGTGGGGGCTAAAAGTTAAGGAAAAGGGGCTAAACAAGGGAGCTTAAGCCAAAAAGGAATATTATATTAATATTTCTTAAAGTATAAAGTATGGATAATTATTTTATCCTAAGTTCTAAAGATGGGGACAAGTGGGCCAAAGTAGCTCCCAACATGACAAGTGTCAAGTTGGGGACATGCATACATATTGTTTGGACTTAGTTCAATTTCCACCATTCTTTCCATCATTCCTTTTATCATTCAGTCATGTAGTCAATCATCCATGAGAAATACACACTCATTGAGATATCCTATGTACCTTCATGTCACTGTACCAGAACCTGTATCCATAGCCATACTTGTTTGTGTAGTTGGTTAGCTTGGGAGTTGGGCTGAAGAAGCGGGTTTTCAGGCCCATGGGATATTGAAGAGGTGGGTTGTCAGGCCCATGAGAAATTCCTCTCTTGGTGAGATAATTGTTGGGAATTGATTTCCCGAAGGTGCTAAACTAGAACTACACGTCTCTGAGACTTCTTGTATGTCCTGTTGCTGAAGCCTAGAAAGGGAGTGGGGCAGCCAAAGGACTATTAAGCAGAGAAGAGGCACACTTCCTAGGGTGGGACATGCATGTGGGGAATGAGGGAGTGTAGGCTGTTAGTTTCAGTTGGCACCTGTGACGAAATCTTTCTCATTGTCTATGAACCATTAGCCTTGTTAGGAATCCCTTTACCTAGGTGGAGCTTAGTCCCAGCTCGGGGGTGACCCACTACTGAGAGTGATGAGCAGTGTGGTCTAAGGTTGGGAGGTTCATGGAAGGTCTGCATGCAGTTGGTGATATTCTTACCAAGATAAGTGTCAATTGTGTGATAAATTTATATGCTACATTATTATTTACGTGTTTATTTTTATGGGTTTATCCTATGTGTGGTTATAACTATCTGTATATCTATGGGTATTTCCTGTATATGGTGCATGTATATGTTTACTGTTATTTGTAGTGTGAATCCATGCATTTACAAATGTATTTTTATGTTTACGTTTTATATATATATATTTCCGCAAGAGTTCTGTGTGTACATATTTTAATTGCATGCAGTTCAAAAAATTTATGTGGCATAGCTTAGATGGATGTTGGGTATGTTATAGTATGTTCCGCAGAGAGAACAAAAGTGTTCTCTGGCATAGCATGCCCCGACATGGATGGCTAGGGATGTTACAATATGGTATTATAGCTTCAGTTTTCAACACTGAGCCTGGATGGGCCGAGCAAGTTGAGTTGAAGCGAAATTACACAGAGGATTTATTTCGAAGTGGCCAAATTTCAAGTTGCAGAGCGTCCATGGTAAAAAGTAACAACAATTGTGCAGAATTGGGAAAAATCCCCAATTTTTATTGTTAAATTCATGGGAAAATTGAGAAATTTGGCCATGTGGTGAGATATTATTTGTTTAATATTTGTTCTAGAAAATTTGGACCTAGAATGGGTCGAATTTGAAGTTACAGTGAAGCCATGACAGATATAGTGAATTTAGTAATTAAAATTCTCAATTTGTGAATTGATTTTGGGAAAAATTCGTTCCAGAAATGTCAACCCACAACGATTTTTAGTTACAGAAGTCGAATTGGTGTTATTGGGGTAAAATTGAGCAAATTTCTTAGTTGCAGAATGTCTATGGTAAATTGGAAAAAAAAAAAAGTTAGGCAAAAGCCCCAATTTTTGCAGCGGAATTCATGAGAAATTAATGCACATACAAATGAATGTGCGCAAGTGGGTGAACTAAAATGCATGATGCGTAGTAAAAAAATTGTGATATGTAAAAATTGGGTGTCGCGCGGAAAAGTGTTGGTGTGTTGGTGCGCGTGCTAAATTTTGCCACTGTGCGGAAAAATGTGGGCGTGTTGGTACACGTGCTAAATTTTGGCACCGCGCGGAAAAATGTGGATGTGTTGGTTTGCGTGCTAAATTTTGGCATTGCATGGGAAAATGTTGGTGTGTGGTTATGCACGCTAAATTTTGGCATTGCGTGGTGTGCACACACATAATAATGGCATGCATGGTGTGCGCAGTATTGGCACAACACATAGGAGTTTGGTTTTTGAGCACACAATGTGGGTATATATTGCCACGCTATAGTTTAGTTAATGGTGTACGTAGAATATTGGTGCATGGTGGGGGTGTATTAAACTTTGGCATGGTGCAACGCATAGAATGAAATGTGCACGGAATATCAACGTGCGATACAAAAATTGTGCACACAAGTAATAGTGCAAGAACCAAAATTTTGCGCAGTGGATATTAGTGTGCGACACAAAAATAATGTGCACCGGTTATTGGCGCGATAGAGAAGTGATGCATGGTGGTTATAGGTCTGCGAAGCAAAATTTATATTGTGGTGTTGTTTTGCATGCTAAATATGGGCGTACAGGTTGAAATTTTTGCGCGCAAAGTCATCTGGAGGGTGAACAATAGAAAAAACTAACGATTTTCTGCGACGTTTTATATCATTTGAATGCCATCTTTTTGCAGCGCGTTTTTTTAGGCCCTTAAGAGCGTTTTTAGATACTCAAAAGCCACGAGAAAAGAGTATACCAAGGTCCAAGGTACACTTTGTCTCTACATATAAAATAAAAGAGATCAAACAGATCTTTCTAATGGTGTAAATTGTTCTTCAAACAGAGCTTTTATGAGAAAGTTACAGCACAAACAGTGGAGAGTAAATTTTAAGACCCAACTAACTTCAAAGAGCCATAACTTTCTACTCTGGAATCTGATTGAGGCACATGATCAGTCAATCGAAATATATTGAACCATAGAAGATAGTCCCAAAGTTGAATTAAATTTCTAGGCATGTGAAAAAATCGTAATATGGCAAATAAGGTATTTGTAGCATTCTAGACCAAAAACACGAATTGGCCTAGAACTTTGGCAGGATGTAACTAGCAGCCTGGAACCCAGAAAAAGGTGAAAATTGAACATAGTGTCCAGAATATGTATATGAGGAAACCCAATTGATATCCTATGAAAATTACAATGGATTAGATGAAAAAATTCATAATTACAGCGCAGAGTTGCGCCAAGTTGAAAAATGAACAAAATAAATAAATTAATGGACAATTTTCAAATAACCATAACTTTATGCTCAAGACTCAGAATTGAGCATGGGAGAAGGTGTTGGAAAGGTATCGGATAGTAGAATATATTAAATCACCCAGAAAATTGATTGGGCATTCAATTTTTTGGAAATCATAAGAAATAATTCTGATATATTATTGAACCAGAATAACTCATATTTTCATGAAATTATTGAAACAATTAGCTTGACAAAGTTTTGTTGGCTGCAAATTTTGCAGATTCAACAAATGGATCAAATAAGGATCAACACAGAGTCCAAAAAAATGGAATATGCATAAGGAAATTACATCCAAGAAGATGAAATCAGAGGGATGGATGTCCATTTGGGCATTGAAGGAACAAACTCCAATGGACATGGAGAAGGAAAGGATGAAAACATGAATATGGTAGAGACCATTAAAAAATTTCTGAAGGATGTCCAAATCCATAAAAATAATAATGAAAGGCTTATGAGAGACAAGGAGAAGTAGGAAGACTTCAACATGGAATTAATGTAGATCTTGAACAAAATATAAAAGAAATTGGATAAGGAGAGTGACTCAAGAAAATCAGGAAGTCATAGGTCTCCTGATGAGAAAAGAAGAACCATAAGTGTTAGCAGACATCACCACCACTCCTTGAGGCATTCCAATAAGAGAGAACACAACAACTCAAGTCCAGCCCTTGTCAGGAATCATAAGAGTTATAGGGTGGATGAACTGTGAAGAGAAATGAACAAAATCAAACTTGGCTGAGCACAAGAAGGTTGAAGATGCAAAGACATGGTTGTTGGGCATGAGGAAGTATTTTCAATTGCATAATTATTCTTCTCATGCAGAAGGTAGAATTTCCATCTATCAACTTAAGGGAAAAGCATCCATGTGGTGGGATCAACTTGTCCAGGTGCATCACATTAAAGAGAAAAGTGTACTTGGAGGGAATTCAAGAAGTATTTTGAAAAGAAATACTTGAATAAGAGATACTATGACAAGAAAATGAAAGATTTCTTTGAACTCAAGCTTGGGATTATGACCATAGATGAATATGACAGAGGGTTTTTAGAACTGCTAAAGTATGTTTCTTTCATCAAGGATGAGACAGTTAAGATTCAAAGGTATTTGAGTGGATCACCATCATTCATCAGTGACAAAATACAATATGATGATCTCAAGACATTGGAGGAGACCATAAGGCAAGCTAAATGTCTTTATGATCATAAAAAATCAAGGCCAACTTTCCAAAAAGCTCGGGAAGACAAAAATAAATTCAAGATGGATCAAAGGAAGAAGGGAACTAAGCCACCATTCTTCAGAAATAATACTCAGGGACAACCAACTTCTAGAGAACCCATAAAGATTGAGGCAGGAGGTCAAAGGCCAAGACATCCACCTATACAATGTTGGGGTTGTAAAGGAGATCATATGTTTAGAGATTGTCCTCATAGAGGTGAAAAAGTGAGGACTATTCACAATGTACAACAAGATGAAACAATGGAGGACATGGGTAGAAATGTACCAAGGATCTATGCAGCCCTGGACAACAAGCAAGAAAAGTACCAGTCACATATGATTGGAGTGGAAGGTATGATCAACAACCAAACCATTTCTATTTTAATTGATTCAGGAGCTAGTCATAGTTATATAGATCCTAAGGTGGTGGAAATTTTTCATTTTCCAAGAAGAAATCATGGAAAATATTGGTTGGTGCAGCTAGCTACCAAATCCAAAAGAAAATTTAATGAGATGGTTAAGTCATGTCTTATGCACATGAATGGGCTGAACACCAGGGAAGATTTGAACATCTTGCCTTTAGGTTTCTATGGTTGTCTAATTGGGATGGATTGGTTGGACCAACATCATGTTATCCTAGACTGTCATAACAAGGAATTTACTTGCTTGGATGAGGAAGGGATCCTAAGGAGAGTGCAGGGAATCCCCAGGGTAGTAACCATCAAATAAATTTCAGCATTGCAGCTGAAGAAATGTTAAAGAAAAGGGTGTCAAATATTTGCAGCCCATATGGAGGAGACACCTAAAGATAAGGTGCCAAATTTGGAAGATCATACAGTCTTGGAAAAATTTAAAAATGTGTTCAAGGAGGTACTAGGACTACCCCCAAAGAAAGATATTGGTTTCTCTATAAATTTAATGCCTAGAGCAGCTCCAGTGTCAAAGACTCCTTACAGAATGAGTACACCAAAATTGAAAGAGTTGCAAATGCAACTTGAAATTTTTTTGAAGAAAGAGTATATACGCCCAAGTGTGTCACCTTGGGGTGCCCCAGTCTTTTTCGTGAAGAAGAAAGATGGGGAATTAAGATTGTGCATTGATTTCAAACAACTGATTAAAGTGACTGTAAAGAACAAGTATCCTCTGCCAAGGATTGGCGATCTCTTTGATCAATTGAAGGATGCAAAGATATTTTCAAAGATAGATCTCAGGACAGGATACCATCAGGTAAGGATTAAGGAGGAAGATATCAGAAAGACCGCCTTAAGGATAAGTTATGGTCATTAGGATTTCAAGGTGGTGCCATTTGGGTTGTCAAATGCACGATTTGTTTTCATGTACTTAATGAATGGTGTTTTCCGAGAATATTTAGACAAGTTTGTCATTGTATTTCTAGATGACATTCTTATATATTCTAAGTCATAAGAATAGCATGAGAATCATTTGAGAATGGTTTTGCAAGTATTAAGGGAGCATCGGTTATATTCCAAGTTGAGCAAGTGCTCATTTTATCAAAAGAAAATTCATTATTTAGGACATACCATTTCAGAGGATGGGATAACAGTGGATCCTGAGAAGATATAAGCCATTAGAGAATGGTCAACGCAAAAGAATGTGATAGAGGTCATATCAATCATGGGTCTTGCAGGCTACTATAAGATATTTATTGAATGATTCTCAAATATTGCACACCCAATCACTTCCTTGCAAAGAAAGGGTGTGAAGTTTCAGTGGACATTGGATTGTGAAAAGAGTTTCCAAAACTTGAAAATGTTATTAACAAGTGCTCCAATTTTAAGGATTACAGACCCAAATGAAGACTTCATGGTATGCATAGATGCATGTAAATAAGGACTTGGTGGAGTCCTCAGTCAAAATGGGTTTGTTATATGTTATGAATTTAAGGAATTTGAAGGAGAATGAAACACACTATGTCACTCATGACTTGGAGTTGGAAGCCATAGTGAATGCCTTGAGGAAATAGAGACACTACTTGATCCAAAAATGAAGGTATTATGATAAATTGCAAGTTAGTTTAATGTACTTTATGCATCGGATCAATAAGAATGCGAAATACATAAACTTATTATCTTGTTTGCGTAATATCAAATGTGACTTTTACATGATTCTCATTAATGATTTAAAGAGATTAGCCATTAATAATCATGCTGCAAATGAAAAGAAGAGAACAACAAAACAGAAATAGAAATAGATACAAGAACTTGTTAATGAAGTTCACCAATCGTTGGCTACATCTCTGGGCCCACTTCCAAGTGGAGGACCTCTTTATTGCTCTTTAAAATGCTCAAAGTTCTCTTACATATGCTCTATGTTGTTACATAAAATTATTCAGATCTGTTCTGCAAGACCTCCTTGCTCATATTCATACATGCCCCATCAAATTCCTCTCAAAAACATTGCAAAAATGCCTTTCAAAACATGAGAAAAAGACAAAAATTACAAGTTTCTCCTTCAAATCCCTGCATCAAAAGTTGTCCTCAAAGCTTCAAAAAGCCTAGTTTTTATATTTTCCATGCTCATATGAGGAAGCCCAACTTCCCCCAAGAATATGGCCTCTTTTTGGGATCAAAACCCCCTCCAAATGGCCAAGATATCCTTAAAAACCACTTTTTGGTCATAATATCAGGAAAAATAAATTAAAAATTAGCATACATAGGTAAAAACCCACTTTTAAACCATAATATATGGTTAATCCCCTTTGGAATAGGCGCACACCCCCTATAATGGTCATATGCAATCTAAAATTGGCCAAGCCCTAGCCCAAAGGGCTAAGTGCTAGCCCATTCTTGGCGCTAGCTCCTGATCGTGGGGCGCATTTCATGTGCTCGTTGGTCAAAACCAAACCTCCACGCGCCTTTTAATGGGATAGCCCCTAGTCTTGTGGGATCCACCCAAGATCCAAGGGCTAGGGTCTATCAATATCCCTGCGCATATGGCGCTCACGCCCTCAGTTATATGTAGTGTCAAGCGACCACGGACTGGGGCTTAGCCCCATCCCCCTCCTTTTTGCGCCCTATATAGATATGAAACATATATATAATATGTAAGGTTTGTATAACAAGCTCTATGTGTGGCGAGCTGGTAGTGAACCATTCCTTAAGGCTTGGGCTCGGTCATAGGTCGCGGGTTCCATTCTCATGAATCCCAAAACATTAATTTTAACACTTGCCATACATTTGTTGACTGGGTGCCACGTGGTTGCCCATGCCTGGGCCATGTGGCACCACCATATTTGACCAAACTTTGCCACGTGTCCAATTCTGATTGGATCTATCATCCACATCTGCCTAGTCACATGTTGCCACTTGTCAACACCTGCTTCTTCCATGTCATCCTCATGAAGTGTCTTTGGTGATGTCATGCTGATGTCAACATTGACTTTTGCCCAGTTGACCTTTGACTTTTTAGTTGTTTGAGAATACGGTCAGAATGCGATAACTCTTGCATATGGAGCCCGTTTGAGAAGGTGAATATATGGATGGAATAAGTGCGACAAGCCAGTCGCAATGGAATTGGTTTCATGCAATTCTGAGAACTTTTATTTTTGAGCATTTTCTGAGTCTGGGGAGCCTCCTGGATCATTACTCCCCACTTTGGAATATTTTGGACCACCAAAAGTTTGCTTTTACTCAGGTAAGAAGTGAGGGTACTGCCTCCCCACTTGTCTGGTATCGTCCATCCTTTCTTCTTGGACAATAATGACTTGACCAATCACAACAAACATGAAAACTGAGATAGCATTGTTTATCAAAGTAATCATCCCATCAATCACACAATCATCTACATTCTTTGTCACATTTTGCAGCCATACACCACCGAATAGCAGAAAACTAAGAAACAATATTGAGTATGTGAATGAAAATGACAAAACATGATTCCCCTTTTGAACAGGAATAGTAATCAAATTATGCAGTTGAACCCCATGTTGTACCTCTGGTGGCACTTCATGGTTGTTAAAAACATATGGAATCATCTCATTTTGAGCATCACTAACTTTTGGATTTATTACAGACATAAGTGTTAAGCTTTTTCTTTCATTTACCATTCTTTTTAACTGTCCTGTAGCTGCAAAAGATCTATCATTTTTCATGCGATGAGCATGAACAATGTACTCTTTCCCATCTTTACTGAAGCAATATTTATTTTCCTCCCTGTAGAATATGGCTTTCCTATCATAAAGGTATGGGATTCCCAGTACAATTCCACATATGTCCAATGGCACTATATCAAGCTCTACTTCATCAACATAATTAGAAGTGATTGCAAACTTGATTTTACATTGCTTGGTTACTTGCAAATTATTATCACCACATATCCACCCAAATGGATATGGTCTGGGATGTGGCTTCATTTCAAGTCCCAAGTTATTTACAACCTCTTCATTGATTAGATTGGTTTCTGATCCACTGTCTATAAGAGTATCAACTTTAACATTATTTGTTATGACCCTTATGTGGAAAATTTCACTCCTTTTACACTCATCATTTACAACAACTGAACTAGAAGAGATAGTACTTGCAATAGAATTTATACCTCGGATTCCCATAGCTACAACCTATGTCTCATCACCGGAATCTGATCCAATATCCACTTGAACTATCGCATCTATGGTATTCTTCCTTCCATGGTTGGCATACTTCTTCGGCTTCAAGTCTGGATGTAAGACCCAACAATGATCTTCATCATGGCCTACTTTCTTGCAATGCTTGCAAGTAGGCTTATCCTTTCTTGTTGTGGCTGTCTTCTTCTCTTTCTCTTTCATTTTCCCTACATCCTTTCTTTGCCAAGTATCTGTAGAAACACTATCACCAAAATTCCCTTTACTTGATTCAATGTGGATTCCTTGTACACATACTTCATCAAAGTGAGAAGGATTTAGCATAAGAATAGTGTGCTTGAGATAAGAATATAAACCACCAATATATTTTAGGAGTGTCTCTTGTGTATGTAACAAAATACCCAAATTTAAATCTTTATTATGAAATATTTGAGTATATTCTTGTACACTTTGACCTTTAACTTGCCTTAAACTTTTCCAATTCATCATTTCTTGTTGCATGTATGCTAATGGATAGAATTGTTTCTTCAAAGCAGTGGTAAAATAATTCCAGGAAGAGATTGTTTTACCATTTTTATTGAGATCATCCTTAGTTTTTATTTCCCACCATATGAGATTTGTGCCTCCCAATTTGAGACTTGCAAGTTGGATCTTTGTTTCATCATCAACAAAACTTTGTATCCTGCAATAGACTTCTAACTGTCTTACCCAATTATCTAGCTTTTCTGCATCTAATTCACCATCATAAGTGGGTAATTGAAACTTTGCATCTAATTTAAATAAAGGCATATCAGAAGAATGATGAGTTTTCTTAGGTTGCCTATCCTTGGAGGTATGTACACTTTCTTCACTTGTAGATGACAAGGATGAAGGAGAAGAAGGTTTTGAAGGTGCACCACCTCGAGCTCCTCCTTCTGCTCTTACTGAAGATTCACCTTCTTCAACTTTTGGATTTCTTCGCAATCCTCTTTCTTGATAAAGTTCCTCTACCATGGATTTAATCAATTGAAAGGACTCAAATAAATCATCCTCAGATGCAAAAGGACCTATTTTTCTTAGTGAAGACATCTCTTGTTTATGCGGTCTCCTTTGAATCTTTGTATTAAGAGCCTCAACTTGGCCTTCTCCTCGCTTGAGTTTTTCTTTGGTGAGCATCCAATGCTTGCAATTCCTGTCAAACCTTAAAAAACAAATCCTATGATACTACTACCTCATCGAGAAAAGGTTTGATCTAAGAACAAACCATAATGGTATGAAATATTTATTTGATCAACCAACTCTAAATGCTAGGCAAAGCAGATGGTTAGAATTTCTAAGTGAATATGACTTTGATATAAAACATATCAGGGGGAAAGAGATCAAAGTGGTTGATGCACTCAATAGAAGAGTGCATGAATTGCATGCTACAACCATTATCATGTACCAATCATATTTGAAACCCAAAATTTTAGAGGTTGCAAAATTAGATTTGCAATACAAGGAATTAGTGGCAAAATTACAACAAGGTAATTTGCAGCAGAAAACTGAAGAATAAAAGCTAGATAATGATGAAATTCTCATGTACAGGGGCATAATTTATTGATGATAAATTATGTAGATAAAAATATGATATTGAGGGAAATTCATAATGTACCTTATGTTGGGCACCCATGTTATCAAAAAACTATTGCAGCTGTCAAAATCCAATATTATTGGCTAGGTATGAAGAAATAGGTTACTGATTTTATTGCCAAATGTTTGGAATGCCAAAAGGTAAAGGCTGAGCATAGACACCCATATGGTTTTCTACAACCATTACCCATTCCTGAGTGGAAATGGGAAGTTGTAACAATGGATTTCATCACCAAACTGCCCAGAACAAACAAGCAACATGATTCTATCATGGTAGTGGTGGATAAGCTTACTAAAGTTGCCCATTTTATTCTAGTTAAGCTCACTCACAAGGCAACCAACATTGTTGATGTTTATATGTGAGAAATTTCTCAATTACATGGCATACCCAAGACAATTGTGTTTGACAGAGATCCAAAATTTATCTCAAAATTTTGGAAAGGATTATTTAATGGATTTGGAACAAATTTGAATTTTAGTACAACTTATCATCCAGAATCAGATGGACAAACAAAGAGGGTGAATCAAGTGATTGAAGATATGTTGAGGATGTATGTGATGGATAAACCATCAAAATGGGAATACTACCTACACTTGATAGAGTTTTCTTATAACAATGGGTGCCAAACATCTATAAATATGAGCCCATTTGAGGCACTTTATGGAAGAAAGTGCAACACACCAGTAAATTGGGATAAACCAGTAGATAGAGCAGTCGTTGGGCCAGATTTGCTCAGGGAGATGGAGGAGAAAATGATAAAATAAAACAAAATTTAAAGGCTTCCCAAGACAAGAATAAAATCTATGCTGATAAGGGTAGAATTCACAGGGAATTTAAAGTGGGAGACCATGTATTTTTGAAAGTGAAAGCCAATAGAAGTTCCCTGAATTTGGGAAATTGTTCAAAGTTGGTAGCTATCTATTGTGGGCCATTTTAAATCCTAGAGAGGATTGGTCCAGTGTCTTATATGATTGCATTTCCTACATCTATGTATGTTCGTAATGTATTCCATGTATCATTGCTAAGGAAATATATACCTGATGCTAATCATGTTATTGATTGGAATATGATTTAGGTGGAGCAAGAAGGCGCTTTTCAAGTGCATCTGGTACACATTTTGGATCAAAAAATCAAATAGCTCCAGAATCGAGCCATAGGACTTGTAAAGGTCCAATGAACCTGGTACGGTCCTAAGGACACTACTTGGGAGCATGAGGATGCAATGCAGGCAGAATACCAACATACTTTTGAGGATTTTTGAAATTTTGTTGTGTATGAGTACATAATGCAATGAGGATAGTGCATAAATAAGGGGATGGGATTGTAATATCCCTAGGCCGAACCCAATTGTAATGTAAATTAAAATTTACTTAAGTTTGTGAGTTGTTTGATATCATTTTTGTATGCACCTTTCATGGCATAGTGTGTGCATGTACTGTGCGGTAAAATGAGGAAGTGTGCACATTCCAGGATACCGCACGTAGGAACTTAAGTGTGTGTGATTTTGAGGCCAGGGAGCCTTTTTGTATATGTTGTGTTTTATAGGCTGGTGAACTAGCTTTGTGATTATTAGGCCAGAGAGCCTAGATGTTAAAGGCCAGTGCACCTACTTTTGTATATGTCTCATCATTAACATAAAATACATCGTTGCGCATAGAACGGACACGATAAAAGAGTATGGGGGACTAAACTC